>NC_061163.1:4040576-4085576 GCF_022113875.1 Hydra vulgaris | reverse complement strand
AATAAAAAACGTTATTGTAGGATTTAAATAAAAAGCCTTATGTATTTTTTTAATCTCAAAAATGGCATCTAAGCGTTGTGACAAGCGAGGAGCAAATTTTAAATTGTCAACTATTTTTACTACATTACCTGGTAAATTTATATTAATTAAATTATTAATCAATAAATTAATGAAACTTTAAATCAATAGATTCATTAAATTAAAGACTGAAGAGCATACTAATAATGTATTTATTGTATGTAGCATACTAATAATGTATTTAATGTATGTATCATATTAATAATGTATTTACAAAGATTGAAGAGCATACTAATAATGTATATAGAGTATAAACTGCATTGTGAAGATATTAAAAGTATTTATAATAGTTGTTGTTTATATTTCTTATATAAAATCGTAATTATATACATTATTAAATATAAATATTTGTATGATAATAACAACAAAAATATGTTTTTAGTTCCTTTATTGTAACTAACCAAATATTTATGTAATTGTATATTTACTTAATTAGCTATAATGCAATTATAGACATTTAAAATATGAGAATACAATTTGTGATTTAGTTTTAATGAAAATTACTACAGTTTGTGTAATTTTATTCAAAATTAAAATTTATCTTGTATTATTTATTTCATTTTTTAAAACTTGCAGCATACAACTAGCACCAGTGAAAATAGTGATATTGATTTATTCATATCGGACATCTTTTTTGACTGGTTTAAATAACGACCATTCAGGTAAAGAATGTTACATATATTTAGACTCAGATAGTATTGATAAATATATGTATACTGACTGTAGTAACAATCAAGCTTTAAAGCCTAGAAAAGGCTTCAAAGAAAATATTCCCACAATTACAGATCACTTGCTTATTTTTTTCGTTATATTAATATTAGTCACCGTGCAATATTATATCTTATAAAATTGTTATTCAAATTTAAGGTGTCTGATGTTCCGATCTAATTTATTGACGAAAAAAATAGCAATTTAAAAAACACAGATATTACAAAATAAGCTAAACAATTTTTTACCTTTTTTTTTTCTGTTATTAAAAATTTGAAGTACTGTACTGACAACCGTGTTTTAAATGTTTCATCAACTAGATTTCATTTTGAATTTAGAAAAAAAAAAAGAAATCGTGGTACTGTTTCTGTTGAACATTGTGAATCTGTTAGCTTTTAGTGCTCGTTGTGGAGTTAAAATGCCTGAGTTCCAGGAAATAATTTTGAAATCGCCTGTTGACGATATTTGTTACCTCCCTTTTGACTTTTTACGATTGTTTCTAGACGATAAGTTTATCAATGTTTCTAATAAATCTAGGGAGTATAGTTGTAAAAAAGGATATCCAGAAAAAATATTCCTAATGAACAAGCAAAATTTACTAACCTCTATTGCTGTTATGTATTTGACTGGTTATACAGGATGACCACAAAGTTGCCGCACACGAGACGGTTTCATCTTGTGAAATTATAAGCATAAAAGCACTTATGTATTTTCTTATTTATTTGTTGTTTTTGGTCAATATTATGTCATAAACTTTATATACTTTACTTTATATACTTTGAATGGTGAATGAAGAATGGTGCGCGTTTCTCCTTATCGTCAATCTATCATCGAGTTTCACAAAAAAGGCTACTCAGCGAGTTACATTCAGAACCGTTTACATGCGCCAAGACGGACAATTTACGACACAATTAAACGCTTTGACGAGTTGGGAACAAGTTCTAATCGTCCAAAATCCGGAAGACCTCGAACAGTGATCACTGCGAGCAATGTGAAAAAGGTACGCGATCGCCTGCGTTTGAACCCCAATCAATCTGCTCGAGGTCTCGCAAAGAAAATGGGGATAAAACGAACTTCAATGGCAAAGATAATCAAAAAGAAGATTAAGCTCAAACCATACAAGAAGAACAAGCCGCAACTTCTTTCTCAAGCAGCTAAAGTCAAACGTAAAGACCGTTCTCTTGGACTTCTGGACCGTTTCAACGGAATTGATTATCGCAACTTCTTGTTCATTGACGAAAAGATTTTTACAGTGGAAAGCATTCTTTATAAGCAGAACGATCGAGTTTGGGCAAAATCTCAACCAAATGTCTCGGTTTCACGCAGTTTTCATCCTGCTTCAGTTATGGTATTCGCCGGGATAACGGCTCGTGTTAAGACACCGCTCATATTTGCTCCACAAGGTATAAAGGTCAACGGTGACAATTATTTGGATATGCTCAAGAAAGAAACTGTTCCTTGGGCTCAAAAAGAACATGGAAATCGTATTTGGACGTTCATGCAAGATGGAGCTCCAGCCTGTAAAAAGAAGACAGTTCAGGATTTTTGTGCGGCAACTTTTCCTGATTTTATCAATTTTTCTCAATGGCCGCCATCGAGCCCCGATCTTAACCCGATGGATTTCTCATGGAGCGTCCTAGAAGCAAAGGCATACCAAAAGCCGCATGAAATTGGGAAAGTTTGAAAAAATCACTACTAAAAGCTTGGGATTCTTTGGACCCTGCCTACTTGCTCGCCACCGTCGAAGCATTCCCGAGACGCCTACAGGCCTGTTATTTTGCTGATGGAGGAAAATTCGAATTCAATCTTTGAATCATAATTGTTTTTGTTCAATAAATGTTTTAAAATAAAATTTGTGTTCCAAATACTTTCTACATGCTTTTTATTAAGCTCTTTATCTGTGCGGATAATTTGTGGTCACCCTGTATAACACTTGCTAATAGAAGGTTGTATTGAGAAGGAAAAGAAGACGTGCTAACATTACTTACTTTTTAGATGAGCAGGATGTGGATCTTACTTATGAATTTTAAAAAATTCAACTACTTTTTGATCAGAATAACAGCTCTGCAAAAATATTAAAGGATTAAATAATTTAAAAAAATTAAACTATTAAAACTTTTAAAAACTTTTGTAAGACGAAAGTGCAACAAGCGAAAGAATAAAACAATTTTAGACCGTTTAATGTAGCTTTACCTAAAGTTACGCTGCGTTTGTTAAATGTTTAGTATTTTTTACCTAGGTTTTACCTATAATTCTTCATTGCCCTATACGGTATTTATTTTATAGTTTACGCAGTCTTTGTCATAATTATAAAAAAGGAAGAAAAAATAAATCCAGCATTCCGCCCTGAAAAATTGTAATTACGGCCTGAAAAATTGTAATTCAGGCCGGAATCAGATTAACCTAAAGATCACTAATTCCTGCGAAACCTAATCCAGGTACATCCCTACTTAATGTAAACAATAACAGCTGTTTAAAATTTTTTAAATTTTAAGTCATAAGTTATATTCTCTAAACGTTGGAGAAGTCTTATTATTCTAACAGCACGGCATGGTTTTAAATTTATATTTAAATGTTAATTTAAAAATAAATTTTCTATAAAGTCTGCAAAATTGATAATGTCAATAATTCTAACAATCATTTAAAAAAAAATACACTCAGCTAGTGAGATAAATAGCTAATCATAGAATTCACCAGATTTGTATACTAGCATCGTATTTTTTTTTTACAAAATCTTTATAATATTTATTTTGTGTTTAAGTTATAATAAAATACATAGCATTTTTTAATGAAACATGTGTGGATATATTATGCAGTGTGGATATTTTTTGCACATATTATGCGGAAGATTATTCGATTGAGGATTGAAATGCATTGTCAATTTAACATGTTGTACGCATTCAAGTATTGTGGAAAGATCAACCATATGATAAATGACTTTTGCAAGTTTATCCTAATAATATTAAATATGAAGAAACTATTAACAGTTTGAGACAGTTCACATTAAATAAACTTGATGCACAGAGATTAATAAAATGCATCAAGTTTAAGTTTTTATTTTAACACTTTTTTTGATAAAATTTAGTAAGAAAGTTAGTAGTTTTGTAAATTATTTACAATGACCTAAAAAACAAATAACTATACAATTGGAAAATCCAACAATTGAAACAAACTTCGATGCATTGATATCGCTGTTTTTTAAGCTGCTGAATATTAAAACTAGTAAACCATTGTCAACCTTTTGTTTCATGCCTTTAGAACTAGTTCATATATCACAAATCCCACCTCTAAACGTTTCAAATTTTTCTTAGCCTGTGGAATGCAAATTATCAGCTTCTGCCTCAGTTAGTCTAACAATCAAAGCTAGCAAATAGTACTGGTATAGAACTTAGCTAGCTTAATGCTCTTTGCATGGTTAATACAGTCAATTTGCAAAAACTAGCTCTTCTTTTGCAACAACTGGACTACTTGACAGACACAACAGCGAAATGCTATGGATAAAAATGGTGGCAGAGCTGCAAAGCGAACTTTAAACATCCTGATAGTATAATTATTTTTATATATTTTTATGACAATATTATTTTTTTTATATATTTCTGACTACATACCCAATAATTCCCCCCAATACCATGGAGAACTTAAGAATAAATTATTTAGAATGTATATATGTATATATC
Source organism: Hydra vulgaris (assembly GCF_022113875.1). Lineage (NCBI taxonomy): Eukaryota > Metazoa > Cnidaria > Hydrozoa > Anthoathecata > Hydridae > Hydra > Hydra vulgaris. The sequence goes on along the minus strand of NC_061163.1, from coordinate 4,081,113 downwards.
CCTGGTATATGTATTAGCAATATGATTTATATTTTTATAATTTTGGTGCGTTAAAATATAAATGTTGGAGGCGCTTTACAAATACAAATACAAATATATTATTCATATATAATATAATATACATATATAACATAGTTGTAAATGTATATTATATTATATATGAATAATTTATTTGTATTTATTTACTGTAATGGCAGAAATATTTAACAGCAAGCAGACAAACTCGCGAATTTTAAAGTAAATAACACAAGATGGCAAGCACAAAAATTGTGAAGTTGGTTAAAATAGCTATGAAGAAAAACTTGTCAGAAACTCAATGTTTGACCAAAAGAATTTATATGAACATATTCGCAGTAAACATATACAAGTACATATAAACTTAGTAATTTTTATAGAGTTTCTAAATATCTTTGTATGTTATCAATGAGCTAAAATAATAATATTTGTAGAGTAAATGAAGGAAGAAGTTTTAGAAAAGTGAAATGGCAGTTGGATGAATGACTAAAAGATTGTTTATAAATAAAAAATTCACTTTAGTACTGAGTTTTTATTTATGATTTTATTTGGACAGCATTCTAAGAGAAATATGGTTCTATTGAATATTTGATAGTATAATTAGTTTAATAAAATAAATGTTTAGAATAACAGGGGCCTAATGCCCCTTGTTGGTGTCAAATGTTTAAAAAGGTGATTAAAATAATAAAATAACATTGATCAGATAAATAAAATAATATTTTATATTTATAAACATAACACAGATATAGTTTAAATTAAAAATAAAAATTAATTAATTTTAGAAACAGTTAAATTTTTTCTTTCAATACAGTTTTGATAATGGAGCTTATTGCTCCCTTTATTTAGCAAAATGATTGTCATTGTTTAGCAACAAGCCAGACAATGACAGATGCCTACAGTTCTGTTATATTTAAGGTGATGTCTGCTAACAAGACATCCATGCACAATTCAAAGTACTTTACAGCACTAGCGCTCACAATGTTTATGCCTCAACATCACTACTTCATGTATAGCTGTAATCGATACTGTCTTCAGCAGCATCATCAACAGAATCATCGCCTTTATCTTCAGCACCTACAGAAAGACTACAGACACCATTGTCTGCTTCATTTTCAGAAAAGTTATTTATTAAAGATTTTTTTCTCCAAAAACTGTAGCCCAGATTTTGTTTGATTTACTCCATATGAACCTTGTTTCATTTGTACTGGTTTCATAATTTATTGTCACGGCAAGACAACCTCAAATTAAACAATGAGCTTGACCGCTTGGGGTTGACACGAGTGGATCTCCTTCTGACACATAGATGATTCGATCAGGATCGTCCGTGATTATGAGATCAAGTGTATTTATTAGTGGTAAATTATGTTAGGAAAGTAACAATTTAAATAAAAAAAAAAAATTTTTAAGACACGACTAAAACTCCAAGCCATTTGAGTGTTCACCAAGTTTATGTCCAAAAGTTATAGTAGCACCACTTGCACCTGTTGACTCATAATAGATGTGACTCAAGTTAAGGTCTCCATAGAGCAGTCTGGGTGAACAATTTAAGGTAGTTAACGAGTTACTCGCTGTTTTTATTTTATTTATTATTTGGATTAAAGTTTCATTATTCTTATCGTGTTGCCGATAAATACAGAAACGCTTTTTATTCGAATTTAATATTGACCAAAACTTGTTCTAGATCATTTATGTTTAGAATATGAAATACATTTTCTATTAAACAATCAACGAAAATGACCAACCAAAATAGAGATGCTGATCAAGAAGTCAGAGCCGAAGAGCTTATGCCAACGGAAGTACTGGACAGACTAAAAAAATTAAAAGATTTAATTGAAGAAATTGTATTAAAAGCCGCAGACGCTGCGGCTAACGTCAATCCAGAAAACAACAAATGTTCAAGTACTTTAGTTAAACGTTGGAAACGTTCGAGCAAGATCTTTAAACGTTCAAGAGCGTTTGCAAAGTTTGTTGAACGTTTTGTGTTAGCTGGGAATGTAAAGAGTAACACACTATAGACGAATTATTAAAGAAAAATTGCTTTAATGATAAAAGCGGCTATTCGGGTCGTAATTGAAGAAGTAAAGCGTAATGGATCGTAATGTAAATCGAGTCGCAATAGAAGAAGTGAACAAAAAAAGAAAAGTATTAAAACAAAACTGGTGAACTAAAATAATACCCATTAACTCCATTGCCTAAAAAATATAATAGATACTTGATCATATATTAGATATGATATTTGATCAGATATTAGATATTTCTAAAATATAAGTTGGAGCAACAGTGCTTAAGCTCGTTGCACACTTGCTAAAAAACATTGGACATAAAATCATCAGGTATAATTTGTTTACAAGTATAAAATTGTTTAACACTCTTAAGGATCTTGAAATATGGCCTGTCTGAACCATTTGTAATAGAGTACGTCATACTTTTAAAAAAATTTTAAATTTAAAAAAAAACAACAATTTGAGGAGTGATTCTATTGTGTGCAGTGACGGATTTAGTATAAGGCGTGGGGGGCGAGCTGCCCCCACGCCCCCTAGAACGGACTATCGGCGCCCCTTAAAACAATCAACAAAAAAAAAATAGTTATAAGATCAAATTACTGAAGACAACCCCATATCTATATATATATATCTATATATATATCTATATATATCTATATATATATCTATATATATATATATATATATATATATATATATATATATATATATATATATATATATATATATATATATATATATATATATATATATATATATATATCTATATATATATCTATATATATATCTATATATATATCTATATATATATCTATATATATATCTATATATATATCTATATATATATCTATATATATATCTATATATATATATATATATATATATATATATATATATATATATATATATATATATATATATATTCTACTATAGCATATTTATATGCGCAATCGCTCACTATTTTTGCTAGCCTAAATTAAGTGAGCGTTTTTAGAAAACGATGAGGGAAAACAAAGATTAATGAGTAAAAAGGTTGCTGACCCATACCAAACCCTCAGTCGATGTAGCAGCACTCCACTGCGAGTCAGGCAATTTATCAGTCGATGTATGTACTAAAGCCCCCGGCACCATGCTATTTGATGTTAGGTGAGTATGACATCATCATGCTCACTTAACTCAGCAGTGTAAGATATATACATATATATTTATATATATTTATATATATATATATATATATATATGTGAATATATATATATATGTGTGTATATATATATATATGTATATATATATATATACATATATATATATATATATATATATATATATATATATATATATATATGTACATGTATATAATTGATTTGAATATATATATATATATATATATGTATATATATATATATATATATATATATATATATATATATATATATATATGTGTGTGTATATATATATATATATATATATATATATATATATATATATATATATATATATATATATATATATATATATATATATGTTATAAAACCAAGCAGAATAAATTATAGAGATTTGAAATAGATTTTACTTCACACACAGTTTTTTTATTGTTTTTCATGATATCTTCAGCCATTTTCAACTCTAAACTTAAGTTTATCTTTATGCTTATAAAGTCAAATGAGAACGTTTTGCAAAAAATGGCACTAAGAACTCTGAAAATAAAAACAATTAAATAATTTTTGCATGCTTTTGAGTTCATTTGGCCCTATGAGTGAGGGCGTTGAACTCCAAAAAATATTACTATTAAGTTTAAAATGTGCAGATAAATTTCGTAAAACTGTTATATGCAAAACAACAAAATGTTCTGTAAGTGTACCCAGATTTGTCCAAATATATTATAATTACACAAAATGTTAAATAAAACAACAATATGTTTTCATGGGAAATAAAATCTTCTTTAAAATCAAGCTTGAATATCAACTAGACAATTTAAAATCTTGCTCTAATAAAACCATCACGTCTCTGAAAACCAAGTGACTAAAGCAGCTGCTGTTTTAGTCACTTGTTTAACAACTCTTTCACAAGACTGGGTGTGGAGAGGATAGCAATGTACTTCTATAGGAAAGTTTATTACTTTTTGTAATTTATCTACTTTTGTAATTACTAATTTATCTGTAAAATGTAATTTATCTAATTTTGTAATTACAAATTTCTAATTTATCAACATCTAATAGTTTGTTTTTTATTTATGCTATTTTTTATCGATACAGGTTTATTAGACTTATAGTACTCACATCTACCTTTTGTAACACCAACTAAAAAGACTTTCAACTATTTTCATACTGATAACTCTCACTATCAAGACATGCTACAAAAGTAATCAAACACACGTACACTGCATTATCTACTTGCATAACACACATAGTTTTAAGAACTCAAAAGAGTTCACAACTGCCATTGACTCTGACAAACCACTGCACCCAATAGACACTCATGTCAAAAAACTACTTACTACTGTTTGCAAGTTGTACTGAACCCTACTAAGAGTCCTTTGGTCCCAGTGTCAATTCAGGAGTCTGTGGCAATCTTCCTGACTGGATACTCTGAGAATAGTCCTTTTGGGATAACACAATAGGATACCTTTTAGAATAGGATACCTTTTAAAATAGGATACCTTTTAAAAAGATACCCTGGTGTAGACCCAGAGTGGAACTTCTTTTTGGATTCCAGTTTCGGATGAAAGCTGGAGATCTTTATGCGTTCACACTGCACCATAGGGCACGAATCCATACTGTACTCGAGGCATTCATGACACTTACATCTATAATGAATGTTTATCACCCTTAGAAAACAACCACATGGTGACTGCTTATAAAACGAATAATTCTACTCCATTATCAATTCTATCTACAAATCACATTTATGCTGGACTCCAACAACAATTTAGTAGCACAACAACTAATGACTTTCCTTGACTGTTGTTTATTATTCTTTTTTATTTTTAACACACTTTACACATATTAGTTTTTAATATTTTTCCACTTTAAGGCTCTGTGTTTTCCTCTGGACATCTGTCCTTTTGTACTTTTATCTCACTCTGCTCAACTCTTTTTAACTTATTATTCATCCCTAAGGCGTACACTGCTCGGTGCAGCTTCACTAAAATGCATTGCATTTACAAAAAGTATTTATGTCCGCGTGGACTGCGGAGCAACGACTATCTTCCTGACAACCACATGTAACAGAGGTAAATTTATTTACCTAACAATATTTACAAAGAAGAGTACTTACAACAGCAACAAACATATGCTTATGCACATACACCTCACATTCTGAATTAAAACTTTACTCTCCTCTTTTTAAATTTTATTTTGGTTTTCTTCTATAATTATTCCTTATATCATAGTATTCTTATTATTAATCTGTTACTGTAAATGACACAAAGTCAGCCATGTTATACCTACATTGTGATTAACTGACTAAAGTCCACAGGCTAACTGTTTTGAAAACGAATGATTCCACTCGACCTCAGATACTCCTGACTACATTACAGTCACGTGACATGCACAGTTAAACTTGTCACATAAAAATTACAAATTACACTTATGTAACACTTACAATAAACTATTAGACTACATGACTTCTATATATAATTTTAGATTATGAATTGTTAAATATATTTACAGATTAGTAGTTGCAATACACATACACTAGTCATTGGTGCCCTGTTGATATAGCTCTGTTTAGCATTTCTAGTTTATCAAGATGTAATAGTTTGTTATTTATTTATGCTATTTTTTAATGATACACCTATATTAGACTTATAGCACTCACGTCTACCTTATGTAACACCAACTAAAAAGACTTTCAACTATTTTTATACTGATATCTCTCACTATCAAGACTTGCTACAAAAGTAATCAAACACACGTACACTGCATTATCTACTTACATAACACGCATAGTTATAAGAACTCAAAACAGTTCACAAATGTCATTGACTCTGACAAACCACTGCACCTAAAAGACACTCATGTCAAAAAACTATTTACTATTGTTTGCAAGTTGTACTGAACCCCACTAAGAGTCCTCTGGTCCCAGTGTCAATTCAGGAGTCTGTGGCAATCTTCCGGACTGGATACTCTGAGAATAGTCCTTTTGGGATAACACAATGGGATACCTTTAAAAAGATACCCTGGTGTAGACCCAGAGTGGAACTTCTTTTGGGATGCCAGTTTCGGATGAAAGCTGGAGGTCTTTATGCGTTCACACTGCACCATAGGGCTCGAATCCATACTGTACTCGAGACGTTCATGACACTTACATCTATAATGAATGTTTATCACTCTAAGAATACAAACCACACGATGACTACTTATAAAACGAATAATTCTACTCCATTATCAATTCAATCTACAAATCACATTTGCGCTCGACTACAAATCACATTTACGCTGGACACAATTTAGTAGCACAACAAATAATGACTTGATTTTTGTTTCAGGGCTATACATCAACTTTACACGTAATACTAACAACAGTTGAGTGACACAATAAATAATGGTTACCACTTAACTTCGCTATTTGACCACCACAATTGACCACTAGTGTTTCAAAATATGTTCTTATAATGTATTGTCTCAAAAACACATTTATATGTTACTGTTCTTATATTTAACCTCGTGTTATAATGATTCAATTATATATTCCTCATAATAATGTATTCTGTTTCCATTCACATAACCCTGATTTATTCTTATTTAATCTAGAAGACTTACTATGCTTTATTTAATTATACTATGTCCGTCACCACATACAAACACTCATAAAAAATAGCACCTAATAAATATCTTTTCATAATACACTCATTTCTTTATCATGCCCATCCCCCCATCCACTGCTGCCTAAATGCTCAAAGACTGTAAACATACTTAACATATTATAGGAATCGTTGTTTGTAGAGAGACACCTACAGAAGGCTTTAGAACACACTACAGGCATTGCAAGCCCTCGAATCAACCTGGAACGCGAGAAGATGTTCAAGATAATGAATGGAGATTGCTTCTATCCGATGACCAACTGGCCACTCGATATCCAAATTATATTCTGGAACTATGTCACCTCAGACCTGGAAACCTTTAAACTGACAATATTTTTCCTAGGGAATGGTTGCTCGCCATTTGTTCTATTCACATTTCTCATCTTAGGGTTCAAAAGAGACCCATCTAAATTTAATAAACGAATTTATCAAATCAAATGGATTACAAAAAACTTAGAATCACACAACAGCAGATGGTACTACTTCGACATTCACTTCAATCAAATGAGATACCTCAACCTACAACCTCTCCCTTACCAGAAACGAAACCGTGACACTATTTTTGACGATATCTGAAAGACGAAGAGCGGACATGAATCTTTATAAACAATACACTTAACGAAATAATATAACACGAACCTGTAATTTTTTAGACGATTTATATGCTTATTTAAATATGTAAATATCAATATATGCGAATACTGACTCATTTATTTACTAATTAATCCTTATTTATAATGCCACTCATCACAGGATAACACAACACGCGTTGCAAAGCATATAACACACTACTGTATTTATCAACAATCAGTGCTTTATGCATATACATTTCTCTCTCGGCCAACATCTCCTATAATCTTGTATAAGCATTCATATGTAATTAATAACTATTATTCACAATTTTACTCATACTAAAATACCACCATTTGGGCACTCACAAAACAAAGGACAACCACATACCAATAATTGCCATACCACTTATATATAGTAAAGAAACAGTAAAATACATGCAATACAAAAATGATACACGCTATTACTTACCTTTAGGACAACGAACGAAAATTCACTCCATCAAATGAGAGAAGAGCAATTGGTCCATTCAGCATGAGAACCCTTTTTCCACCGGGCGAAAACTTTAGACATGACAGGGACTTTAAACGATGGGTGGACAGCGAAAAGGTAAGAATGCTAACAGCCCTGACTGACAAAATGATAACAAACATATCCGACCACGTACTGACAAATGAAGAAAAGGAAGCACTTGGAAAAGGACTGAAATTTATACCCAATTCACAGAAAGTAGGAAGAGAAGTATACGAGGCTAGTGTGGAGAAATTCAAAAGAAAACTACGACTCAAGATGTTCTTCAAGGATAGAAAGGAGCAGAAGAGATCCGTATTCTACAAGAAATCCAGCTGGGTACCTCCAGAAACAGAGAATGAAAACATACTCGAATATTTTGGCAAGATAGACAGAGATCTAGAAGAGATGTGGAACAGAGAGATACCGAGAAAAAGAAACAACTTGAAACCAGAGGTATGGCGAGCACTGAAAAACCTACAAAACAACCGAGACATTATTATCAAAAAAACTGACAAAGGGGGAGGGCTCTGCATCATGAACAAAACAACATACGAAGAGAAAGTGAATGAACTATTAATGGACAGAACAGTATACAGAGAGCTCCAGACTGACCAAACGAATAATATTGTGAGAGGAATTACTGACATGTCAAACTACATGCTTAAACTTCATAAAATTAACGAACAGACTGCAGAGTTCCTTCTTCCCCACAAACCATGTAGACCACCACTATTTTACGGACTTCCAAAAATTCATAAACCTAACATTCCATTACGACCAATAGTCAGCGCATGCAGCGGACCTACGGACAACCTATCAGAATACCTGACAAGATTCATACAACCACTGGTCGAATCACTACCAGCCTACATTAAGGACAGTATACACTTTCTCAACATGTTACAAAATATACGACTTCAATCTTCAGAATTCATTTTTGTGACGGCTGACGTGACATCACTCTACACCAACATCCCACACAGAGATGGCATAGACGCAGTAGTACATTACTTGAGGCTCATACCATTACAAGATAGACCACCTGACTGCCCATCACCAGGTATCATAGGCAACCTAATAGAAGAAATACTATCAAACAGTACTTTCTCCTTTGGTGACAAACACTACCATCAACTGACAGGTACATCAATGGGCACACGGGTTGCGCCATGCTATGCGAATTTATTCATGGGAAGGCTTGACGAACAAATCACTAACCAATTTCCGAACCACATTACTTTCTACAGAAGATTCATCGACGACATATTCTTCATTTTTCAAGGACCCATAGAAGTGTTAGATCAGATCTGCAACTTCATGAACACCATCCATCCAACAATCAAATTCACTTTCAACCACTCAGCAACATCAATAAACTTTCTAGACATACTACTGTACAAAAATGAACAAGGTAACATTCACACGACGATCTATCGAAAACCAACTGACACAATGGGACTACTTCACTATGACTCACATCATCCCACACACACCATTCCGGGCACCATATACAGCCAAGCTCTCAGATACTGCACTATCATTACAGAACTTAACAACCTACAAAAAGAACTTAAATACTTAACTATGACACTAGTACTAAGAGACTATCCTCTGCACATCATTAACAATAACATTAAGAAAGCGCTTCATAAGACGCAACATGAATTTATCAACAACAGGCGCGCGCAGGAAAATACAGAAAGACTAACAATAGTTACTCCATATACTCCTATTGGACAACAAATCAACAGCATCATTCTTAACAACTGGAACATGATTGACCCTAACTTACTACTACAGGACATATTTCCACACAAACCACTATCAGTACATACAAACTTAAAATCTATTAAAGATTTACTAATACACACTAAACACCAACAATAACAACTGCACAAAAGAATATTAGCTTTCATTGCAACCTCTCTATAGACAACATCATCAAAATGGAAACTTCAAACTTCATAAGAACTTAAATTTCCGGTTCGTCAAAACTCTACAAACTAACGCAAATTTATCATCGGCATTTTTGGCCTCGCTCTTTTGTACTTTTATCTCACTCTGCTAAACTGTTTTTAACTTATTATTCATCCCTAAATCGTACACTGCTCGGTGCAGCTTCACTAAAATGCATTGCATTTACAAAATGTTTTTTTCTCATATTACATGCAAAATTTATATTTGTTCATTCTCCAGTCAATGAGTTCAAGGTGAGTTATAGCATCAAAGTTAAGTGTACGTTTTTTTTTGGTTTGATACACTTACATTACCTTGCTCAAAATCTCCCCTAGCTTTTATAATTATCTTGACTGCAAAAGCTCTAATTTTAGTTGATGAGCTTGCAAGAATAGAAATAAGAAGAGACTCAGAATGAGCATGAAATGCCCCATTTTGAACAGACATACAAACAGCATTCATAACTTCGACAGTTTGACTTCTTTATAGATAATGTTTGATTATATGATGGGGCCCATCAACTATAGAGTGTTTTATATTAATACTAAACCACATATCAAAGTAAACTTGAGCCACAAACTGAGAAAGAACTTTTAGATTTTTAAATTATCACCTTCTAAGCCATGTTCACTTATGTAAAGCCAAAATATTGCCTGACCAGTTGTGAGCCACCTACTATGGCAAAGATTACTACATTTTTTGTTGACAAGTGAAGGATTCAAGATACCTGATTCAAGACAAGAAATTAACTTGTTGCTTAGTGAAGCATCGGTTGATATTCTTTGTAATGTCATCTGGAACTTAAATCAAAGGTTCAATCTGTCTAATTGGTTCAAACGTCGTTTTAATTGATTTACTTTTGATAATAGTTTGTTTACTTGCCCTTTAAATCTATCCTTGGAGTTTAACGGTAAATCAAAATTTGCAATAAGGTGTCTTCATTACCTCATTGGTACGTAACATGCAAATTGACCCAAAAAATTTTCTTTCAATAAATTTCTCTAGTTTATAATCCGCCATTGTTACCAGATCCAGACATTGAATTTGTTGAATCTGATCTAATCACAACTGTAGTTTGATCAATTCATCTAGGAACCATTCAGTTATTGAGACCGATTGCAGCTTCTTTAACTGGTTTGTTTGGACCCTTTGAAGGTGCGTAATGAGTCAAATAGCTTCTATCTGGTTCAGAAGTAACATTTATGTTTTCTTCGACAAAGTGTTAAAACTTGTTATAGCATATTATGTATTCTTTGACAAAAAGTCAACTAAAAGTTTATTAGAAATTCACTTTTCAATCTCATTTCAAAACCTCACCTATTAAGATCATCAAAAAGAAGCAAACTTTTTCTGAATGAGTAGACCTTTCCTTAGTACATCTCTCTGAGTAGAACTTCAGTTTCTAACCAATCTTTTCTTACTCCAAGATACTCAGTTAAATTAGTTATAGAAGAATGACTAGTCAATTTAAAACTCTCTATAACACAACATTCTGTTTTTTTTGACTGTTAAACATAAACAATTATAAAAAAAATTACAAGCAAAATCAACTAATATTGCAAATATTTAATATTGTATACACAATTAAATATACACAATTAAATTCACTACTAACGCAAAGCAAATAACAAGTACAAAGTAACTGTTATATATTTAAACCACAAATGGACTTGTTAAAATTGGATAATTAAATTTCTAATATACGTTAGTATAGTTTTGTTAATTTTTTGTCGTAAATGCATTTTATAGCGCTATATTACATTTATACACATATTTTTACAGAAAAAAAAAAAATTTATTAAAGAATTTTATTAATATTTAACTCTGAATAATATTAAATACATCGTTTTTGCCAATTAATATTTAACGTTGAATCGACATATATACAACGTTATGCCAACTTTAAATATAACGTTGGGTCAACGTATAAAATAAAATATCGAATCAACGCAGAAAATATAACCATTCAAATAAACGTTTTATCGACATAGGTTTTTAGTTGTTATAGACGTCGCATTTCTTACTATAATAATATAAAAACAACGTTGGCAGCCGATGTTGGGCCAACGAAACGCGCGGCATTGTTTTTTAATCATCGAATTGTTGTTTGAACAATGCATATGCTGTTTTAAACAACGTATGTGTGCTAGATGGGTACGGGTCCGAAAATTTGTGGCTGTTTTTCAGGATGCAGTGAAACACGATTAGTCTGTCAACTTCACTTTGCATGGCAAAATACTAATAAAATAATAATAAAAAATGGACATGTCATATACTTTTTCACTAATAATAGTGAATCGGTTGGTAAAATTCTTAAACAAGTTAAAGACTTATTTAGCTTAAAAACTAGTATGCATAAACTCTATAATGTTATTAAAATTTGAAAAATATAGACTTTCAATTGTGTAAAGAATTATTAAAAATTTATTAAACTTAATAATCAGCCCTTTGCATACCACGCGTATCAATTAAAAAGGCAATGCATTTTAATGAGTCATTCATTGATTACTGTTTCAGAGTCGTCTGTTCTTTAGCCCCTGGATCATTTTGCTATTTTATTCTGTATTAACTCTAGGTAATTAAGAACCAAATGTGCCTGTAGAATCTAAAAAACTAATACAGGAATGCATTCATCTAGAGAACTAACCTCTATGAAAGCTTATTAGTAGGTTATCATTTTTATTTTCTTAGTTAGCTAGTTCAATCAGAATTCACAGAAAAAAAATAGCAAAAGTTATATCAAAATATGGTAACATGCTATACAAGTTAAAAGTATTTGAGCAAAACATCAATAGGAAAGAAGGCATTATTAAGGCTTTGAGGGCAGCAGTTAAAAAACTAAAAATTAAATACAAACTAATTACTTTGATAATAGCTTAAGAGCTGTTGATTAGGAAACCCCTATATGTGGTGCAATTGATCATTTAGCGTTTATAAATTCGGATTTTTACTCGCTTCCCTTTTATAAATGTCGTAGTTCAATTATATCAAATATATTCCACACAATGCATGACAGAATATCAGTTAACCATCTTACTATTACCAAAACTTGCAATACTTAAGAATTTCGATTTATTATTACTAAAATGTGAGCTAAGCTGTCATTTTGCACCCTCTAGACACAATTGCCATTTTAAGTCGTGAAGTCTTGAAATCACTCGAGATTGAACGTTGTGAACTGTTTTGTTTAAGTTTGTATGACAGTCAAAATTGTGTTAGCAATGAACAAGATGAGGTTTAAAATGGCATGGTGATACACAACACTGATGATGGAAAGGTGATCTACAAGGTTTTGAAAATTATTTAGACAATAACAAACTCTCACAAGGAATTTTTTCACGGTTTTGGGGAAACCGTTTGCGCATTCTTTTCCATAATTGTTTTATTTATTTAAGTACTTAAATATTTATTAAAATTGTGTTTAAGAGTTATTTAATTTAAAAAAAAACTTATGAAGTTATATTAACCAAAAATTTCTATGTAATATCGTCAAAATATCTTAGAGTAACTTGTATTTCAATGTTTAAATACGGGCGTGCAACTAGTATATATAATTGAATAAGCATGTATGTCGGAAGTATAGCAATTTTACTATGGGATTCGCAGTCGGAACAATAACCACGGCCATAATTTTAAATTAAAATATGTTATTGCAATTAGAATTTAAATGGTAAAAAAGAGGTAAAAAAAAGTCAATATCTTTCTCTAATCTATTAGATCTAGTATTTATAAACTTGTATTGTTAATGAAAATACTAGATTTCACTTCATTTCCACTCTCCTACTTGCGTAATAATAATAGTGTTAGTGTATGCTTAGTGTTAATGTAACCATTACTTAGAGTCTGACATTTGTAATCAATTCGTAGAGATAACTGATCGACTCTTTGTTTTAAGGTTAAGGTAGACACAAAAATGAAAAAACTCACACATTTGACTTATAATATGACTAGAAATTTGACTCAAAACCCGACTGGTTTTATTTATATAAGTTTTTAAAATCACCGATTTGGTTGCAAGTAAATATAATTAGTTAAAAAGAATGGCACAGCTATCGCCACACAAACGTTAAATAATTCCTAAGTTAGATGTTCTGCTAGAAACGTAACGGGGAGACTATTATATGCTACAGTTATCTTGTGTCTGAAACAGGCAATTAGTACATGTTTTCTAAACATTCTACCATTCTTAAATCTTTCGTCTTAAACTCATGCTCTTAATTTATGGTGCTAATAATTTCGTACAAATGTCCCATAAACACTTTCTAATCATTAAAAAAATCTCTACAAACCTAAAATAAATCGCTACAACTATTCAACTGAATACCATCATGTTGTTATTAATGATTCTGAAATATTTGTTCTGTTAATATTCTACACTAACTGTCATGACCCGTAAAATACGGGTCTTTAGGATATTGATGCACACTTTATCCGCGTGCTTACAGTTCATAAGAACTATTACCCGGTTTATAACGCAAGAAAATCTCAATCAAATGAAAACATCTAAATGAAAATTTTAATGTCCTAGATACGAAGATTAAACTTATTGATTGCGTAAACACTAACTTTAACATAAATGGCGTTTGCGAGACACTTCTTGCAACTTATGTCAAAATTTAATGGTGACTCTAAAATCCTAAAGGATAGGGGGGAGACGCTTTTTTTGAGAAAATATTTATACCTACTCCAAACTTACCAAGCCACGTCAACCCTCGTTTATTAATCTTTACTTATCAGGTCTTCTTAAAAATAACAATTGAAAATAGGCATTTTCCCTTAAATTTGAAAATATTTTAATTAAAACTGAGAAAATTGTTTTTATTTCAAAAAGTGATAAAAACAAACTTTCAGCGTAGAATCAGTTTTAAAAGTCATCGACCTAGTAAATCTGGATTTGTCGCAAATGGGCTTTATTTCTCACTAAATCTAAATTTTATTTTAGCATCTCTATAATTTTTATTAGCATTTCACTATTAGCTCACTAAAATTTATATTAACATTTTAAATTTCAAATATTTAAATTAAAACAGATTTTCTAAAATGTTGATTTGACTTTGAGCCACGTTTAAACTAAATTGCGTTATGGTGCTTTGTAAAAAGTATTAGTTGAAATTTTATATTCAACTTACATTCCTACCCCATTTCATATATTCGATTTGGACTAAAATTCCTACAGGACCCTTTTTGAAAAAAGCTACAGTAAAAAGAGGATTTTAACCATTTATTAAACTATATCAAACTTACGAAGCAAAAAAACTCTTTACTTGTTCCGTAAAAATAACTTGTTTTTAGCACAAATTTGTGACAAAATTTTGCAAGCAAAAATCAAGGGGAAAGGGTGTTAAGAAATGGTGTTAAGAAAATAAAAAATATCGTTATCGTTGTTGCATTTTATAGCTATATTACTATTAAGCCAGAATTGTAAAATCGAGGAAAATGAAATCTTTATTTAACTTAAAAATTTCAAATGTTTTATGTAAAAGTTTTTGAATTTTTAAAAATGTTTTTATAAAAAAATATAAACAACAAAATTTTTTTTGTGAATATATTTGATTTAATGTTAAAGACTTCACAACTTGGTTCGTTGCAAAATCACTTCACTGATTCGAAATAGACAGTCTAAAAGAAACAACTACGTAGTTATTATTACAATATTTATTAACAATCAACGATGAAATGTAATCCAAAAAAAAAAAGTTATTTAGGTAATTACAGATTATGGTAATAATATGATATGGTTAAAAAATGCTAAAAAGATATAACTTACTTTGACATAATATTTGGTTCGTAGAAGGTCGTATATTTATTTGGAAGCCAAAAGTAAAGTTGATTTTTATAATAATTAAACTAAAATTTAATATCAATTATAAGCAAAATAAATTTATTAAACTAATTTATATTAGCTCTTAGTGAATGATTAAAAGTAATTAGTCTCAGCAATGAAACTATCTAATAATCATTTTTAACAACAGACACCAACGTGAAGGTGAGCTAAGGAGTCTGTCAAAAAAATATTTGTGCTTTTCTATTAATATATGAAGCATATCTCTTTAATACTGTCATTTCATGTAATTGTCAATTGTTTTTTTACAAGTAACAAAGAATGGCTTTGCAGTAAAAATATTCAGTATCAAAGACTGGTTTTTTAACCAGTATCAAAGACTGATTTTTTCCCAGTATCAAAGACTGGTTTTTTGACCAGTATCAAAGACTGGTTTTTTCCCAGTATCAAAGACTGGTTTTTATTGCAGTATCAAAGACTGTTTTTTAACCAGTATCAAAGACTGGTTTTCTAACCAGTATCAAAGACTGGTTTTCTAACCAGTATCAAAGACTGGTTTCTGGCTTAGCAACAACAAAAACAGTAAGTCAAAAATAAAATTGGCTGTGTTGTTATTTGTCAAAATGTATTGTCTCTTGTAGTAAAAAAATAAGTAATAATTTATTAATTAAGTACATTTGTAAATACAACATTTTGTGTGTAAAATTTGTTTAATGACATACCTTGTAATGAATGTTTATCAATTTTAAAAAATAAACTATTAAACGATCTTGTTCTTGAACATGCAACATATAATTGACCGTGTGAAAAGCAAGGCTTTTTAAGATAAACTCCAACTTTGTCAAAAGTTTGACCTTGACTTTTGTTTATGGTCATTGAGTATGCTAACCTAGCTGGAAACTGACGACGTTTGAGTATAAAGGGTAAATTTGAATCCGACGGAGCTAATTGAACTCGAGGAACTAAGATCCTGTTACCAGCTGCTACCCCTGTTAGAACCTGTCCATCAATATAA
This sequence comes from Hydra vulgaris, assembly GCF_022113875.1. Lineage (NCBI taxonomy): Eukaryota > Metazoa > Cnidaria > Hydrozoa > Anthoathecata > Hydridae > Hydra > Hydra vulgaris. The sequence continues at coordinate 4,064,457 of NC_061163.1, read as the reverse complement.
TTGTTGTGCAGTGCACGTACCATCAAACGTGTTCCATTACAAAGTCCGCCTTTTAGATCTAAATTTCTAAGTAGCATTACAACAGCACCAATTTTTAATTTTAGGCAATGAACAGGCTTACCTGATGGAGTCAAACTATTTAAAAACTCGACTGGAAAATTATAAATTTCATTATGATCATCAGTTTCAATGCTATCTGAACTTAAGTAAATTTTAGTATCAGCAGGTAAACGATCAAGGACTTCTTCATTTATTGCCAATGAATCAACATTTGTTGGTGTTAAAATAGCACAATTAGCATAATCAGCTTCCTCTGTGCCACCAAAAATCTTTTCCACAATAGATTCATTATCGTTTTCAAAGCACTGCTCAGGTATTTCAATACACCCTCGCAAAGGATCTTCAGGCTTGACAGGTAAAGTTCCACTTCCAAGCTTTAGAAGCCATTGAGAAAATTCCTCTTCTCCTATCTGAACCCTCATATTTTCAGTTAATGAAAACCTTTGCACATACTGCCAATGTTCAGAACATTTTAAACATGATTCTACAACTTCAGCTGGTCGACCTCTTTTCACAACTGGAAGTATTTGTCTAAAGTCTTCACCCATAAGAATAACTTTACCACCAAAAGGAAAGTTATTATTACAAATATCTTGTAATAACTTATCAATGGCACTTAAAGCATGTTTAGGAATCATAGATGCTTCATCAAGTAAAAACAAACTTACTTGTCTAAGGAATTCACCATGAATAGAATTTTTGAATAGAACATTACATGTGCTATTTTCCAAAATTGGCACAGGAAGTTTGAATAAGCCATGCAGTGTGCATCCATTTTTAAGAAGAGTTGCAGCTATTCCTGTCCATGCAGCTGTTGCAGTTCTAATATGTCTGATGCGTGTTTCAGTGATTAAATAATTGTAAGTAAATGTTTTACCACAACCAGCAGGCCCATCCATAAAAAACAATCTTGAATGCTTATTTTCATTATTAGGTTCTTCATTAAGTGCAGCAAGGATTGCATCAGCTACATAACGCTGATTATCATTTAATAATGGTCTAACTAGATTTGCTTCATCAATAAATACCTGTACATCTTCATCGTCATTTTCTAGGATAGAATCTAAAAACTAATCTAAAGTAGGCAAATTATAATCAGCTTAAGTTTTACCACTCTGATTAATTATAGATTCAATTTGACAAAGTGCTACTTGTTCAGCAAGTAGGATTGGCATTGAACGGTGTATGTAATCCTCCACCATATAATCTTTAAAGGTATTCCATAGGTGTAAAGGATCATCAGGTTGACATAATGTTAATATGATGGAAAACAGTTGCCTAATTTGTTTAGGCAATCCAGTTGCAACAGCCTCAGTTAATGTATTTCTCCATTCAATGTCATCTTGCAACAGACCTAACTGATAACACGCTTCACGAAATGTATTAAAAACAGTACCATTCACAGTGCGCAAATTCTCGTAAGATAATGCACCTTTTACATGCAAAAGCAACAATCTAAGAAAAAATACTTCACTGGATAGATTGACTTTATACATTCGCACTATCACCTTTATACATTCGCATTGACTTTATACATTCGCATTGTCTCTTTGTCTTACTTTCCACTTGCAATTTTTACCATCAAACACAAAGTGATATGGAATTTCAATATAACAATAGCGACGTGCTTCAAAATTTTCAGCATTTAATTTAAACCAAGCAGTTAGGTGAGTGTCACGCTGTGTTGCACGATTAATAGCTACTTGTTCTTCTCCCTCGTTAAAATATACTATCTGATTATCAGGAAGGTGCACTTGAAGGCGTATAATGGTGCGTGACATATCACTTATGGAATACTCATATATTCGCCAAAGAGCCTCTGGTGCAGAAACAAAGCGACAGTCTAAATATGATTTAATTTCATCATGGTGAACACTTTCATTAATTACCTCATTAGCACAATCATGCCCCTTATATATATATTTGTATAAATACTTAACTGACTTAATGGACATGCAAGCCTCAACATTAATGTGGGCTTGTTATTTTTTCGATCACCAGGGGTTATAGGGTACAACCCAACGATTATCAACTTGGCTACCTTTTATAACAACTACTCTACCATTATCTATACGCCTATAGTGTGGATAGCCATTGAAAGTTGCAACAGTATAAAGATTGAAATCTTTAGGAAAACCTTTTATGCAAACCCCATCCTTCATGCACGATAAATTGGGATTTAAAATTCCGCATGGTCCATGAATCATACATGTTTTTACAATTTCAAAAGTTCAGGATCAACAGTTTGATCTGGAATTTCAGCTGATATTAAACTATCAATATCCTCTGCTGTTTCTAGCTTATCGTTATTTACAAAGTGTAATAAAATATCTACATATGGCAAACCACGTTTTTGAAACTCAATAACCTGTACATGACTTATAACTTTGCCTAAAACACCTTTTTTTAAAAATATCTTCTAAAAAACATTTAAGTTTCATTTTAAATACACGACTAACTAAATCAGGTCTGTCACATTCGCCTGGATTTAAATTTTCTGTAATTTCTCTCCATTTCGGATTACAGGTAAAAGTAATAAAAATATCTGGTTTGCCGTATTTCTTTATAATTGTCATTGCATCCTCAAAATTTTCTTTAAAAGCTCTTGGGCTTCCAACATATGAAGATGGCAGTTCAACAATACGCCCTGGTCTTATGTCATGATTATTTGCAAAGTTGTTTACATGTTCATGTAATGTATCATATTGTTCACTTCTTAGTTTGCTTTGGTTATTTCTGATGAAGGCAAGGCGTTGTCCTTCAATCTTGACATATGCATCAACACCATATTGTTGAAAAAGCTTCCTACCATAAAATAAAAGGCTAAAGCTTTCTCTAACAGATAGCCTATAATTGTGGTACTGAGACAAAGTAACATGATTTCTAACACGTGTTGCTCTGTCTGGATTGTGCTCTAGTTGATCATGCCATCCTGCATCGCCTCTTGGAAAAAAAATTGGATATATCATTGGATCTAGATTAGCAGACATACTTGATATTTTTTTCAAGGCCTGACCTCGAGGGTGTATAACAACTTCTCTAGATGGAGGTGGAGCACCATCGTCTCCTACAAACACAATGGCAACTTCATCGTGTGAAGGTAGATTGTATCGACGCCTATCGCGACCTTCAAGCAATGACATTTTGACAACTGAAGTTGGGCGACCTTCTAAAGCTGCTTGACGCATTTCTTCATCTTCAACTTGTGCCATATTTTTAAAAGCAAGAGCATATGGATTCTGTTGACTAATTATAGTCTGTAAAAGTTCTATTAACTCCCGTATGCAACAATCATTTTGCTCCATTTGAAAGTTTAAGGCAGTATTGGGATCATAAACATATAACTGACAATAAGATGGTGAAACATTTTGATCAGGTCTCAGATTATCAACACGGTGCATAATTTGTCCACAAATTCTAAAACATGGTGGGCCATGATTCGAGGGAGGAGCTATTCCAGCTTCAAATGAAGCAAAAGATAGACAGGCATTATAATTTCGAATGTGATTAAAGAAATTTTTATTTAAAGCACGATCAACATGGTTGCCTTTCATTAAATCCATCATTAGTAGTGGATAAGGTGAAAGCGGAGCTAACACAACTTTTCCTGAATGGCAGCACAAAAAATGTGTTTCATTTAAAAACTTTTTAGCACCACAATATTGACAAATATGGTTCATTTCTCCAAGGTAACTTCTCTCTATAATATTATTATTTCTTGCTATGCAATGCATTCCACACCTAAGTAATGCACGCCTAGCTTCATTTCTTTCATTTTGGCGACGATTAAGTTCTTCTCGCCTAGTCGCATTTCTTTTATTTTGGCGACGATTAAGTTCTTCTCGCCTAGTCGCATTTCTTTCGTTTTGGCGACGATTAATTTCTTCTCGCCTAGCTATTTTTCTTTCATTTTGGCAAGTTCTTCTAATTTCAGCTCTTAAGTTATTTGACATGATAAGACAACTATGTTTAGTTTTGATAAAACTTGATTTGTTTAATTTTTTGCTATACTTATCTAAAATGAACGAACATAATGAAAGACATAACAAACATAATAAAAGACAATTAATTTATCAATCTAAACCATGTATCTAAACATATCTACATCGTCGGCTCAGGATGCAGTTGTCCTATCGCAAATTTATTAAAGTTATATATAAATATGTAATTATCTAATATATGTAAATTTAACATCATATATTAATAAAAAAAGTTTTTTTTTAAAGGCTATATTAAATAATTAATAATAAATAATTTTTTACATTTACAAAATTTTTAACTTACATAAATTACGTTATTACATTATTACAATTTAAATAAATTTGCGATACGACAATTTTAATAAATTTGCAATACGCAATTGCATCGCGAGCATTACAGTTTTAATAAAATTGCGATACGACAATTGCATCGCGAGCCAACCACATATCTATATATTTCTATGTATAACTTTATCTATCTATATATATAGATATATATAGGCATACACTTAACTGGTTTAGAAAAGAAATATACATAGAAGCTGAGTTTAGGTTGAAATACTACATGTTGTATTGTAAGTAGTAAGACGAATAAAACATTTTTAAAAAAATTAAAAAAATAATGATAGTAGTTTAAAAAAATTTATAACTGAATATTAAAGAGTTAAAACTATTTTGTAAATAAAAAAAAAAAAGACATGCCAACTTTTACAAACAAAAATTGATGAACGTCATATCAACCACATGTTGGCGATACCTTCAATAATTTAAATACTTTTTTTTAATATCTAAATGGAATAATATAGACATTGTATAGTGTATATATATATATATATATATATATATATATATATATATATATATATATATATATATATATATATATATATATATATATATATATATAGTTATAGAATAGTAAACTGTCTAGTATAAAGATATTGGTAAAATTCTTTTAAAAACTTAGATTATAAAATAATTATAAATTTTAAAATTCAGAAAAAAAAAAAATACTGAGAAAAGAAAAACACAGGAAAAGGTACCAAGTCGTAGTTTTTAGATTCGGAGGTATACGCGTTGCAACTACCTTTTTTATCTTTTTTCAAGCAGTTTTAATATTTAGTAATATTTTTTTTTAAATTAATAATGAAAGTTTACATTACCTTTATTTCTATGTTAGTTTAAACAGTTTTAAATTGTCAATTTTTAAAGTCTTTTTTACTGTAATTTCATTTTAAAACACTTCCATGAAAAACTATGTAGAACTTTTAAAAATGATGCTATCAAGCTAATTTTTGTTTTTCTTTGTGACTTATTCCTGACTCTATGCAACTGTATCAGTAACTCAGAAGATTGGTACTTTTTACTGTAAGGTACCCATATGTTAAATAAAAAAGTCATAAACGTTTTTCTTGTTTAAAATCATTTCCAACATTGGCAAAATTTATCTTAGGAAGGGTAAAGAAAAACAACAGTGCTTATTGTAAAATTTTATTTTATTTATTTGTATAATTTGTATAATCAATTATAATTATAATTATACGTAACACCCCCTCCCACCCCCCTCCTATTTCTTCTTCTTCTTCCCCAACGAAAAGACGGGAGATCTGCCCCATTATTTGAGACCCATATCCTATGGGCCCTGTAGGATATGGTCCCTGGTTGACTACTCCTGTAGGCTATAAAAGCCTCATATGACAAATCTAAAATGATAAAAGTAACAAAATGAATCTTATACAATATTAAATAAACAAATTTGAATCTGATACATTATTATAAAAATAAAAAAGAAATTCAGAATTTAAAAAAATAAGTAAACATCACATTTTACAGTTACATAATAATAACACAGTAGTCATACTAATGAAATACAAAACAAAAAATTAACTTACCAGCAGCAGCTGCACTTGTCGCAGATGATGACGAAGATGCTGTTGTTGTTGTTGTTATTGTTGCTGATAAGGTATGAAAAAAATTAACTAAATAAAATATTAACAGTAACTAATAATTATTCTAGTTATAATATTAAAAAAGCTGTTTATTTACCAGGAGTTGTGGCAGCTGCTGCCATTGACAATGATGGTGTTCGGGCTATATATAATCAAAAATCTATGATTTCATAATACATAAGAAACTTTACAATAAAAAAAGCTAAATTTTTTTATATGTTTAAATAAAACAATATGTTTACATAATATGGTGATGTGTATACCACCACCATATGTATGCATATAATCAATTATTTTTTGGAAAGAACCAATTTTTTAAATTTATAAAGTTAAAGATATTTTCATACAGGATTGCTCCTCCATCTTCTTTAAAAAATTATTAACTAAAGAGAAAAAACAATTTTATTAACATTTTCTATGTAAAGTGATATTTTAAAAAATTAAATAAAACATGAGTATTACATTAACAAATAAAAAGTTTAATAATCAATACAATCTAAAATCTTACACATTTCTTTCATAGATTGCACTAAAATAACATGAGCTATTGATTATGACACAATCAAAAATAAATCAATCAAATTATGAACTTAATCAGTAATAAATTTAAAAAAAATTTAAAAATCAAAACTTACAAAACATTTGTTGAAAGTTCACTACAAAAAAAAAATAATACTTATACTAATACATTTTATGTCTTTAAAAATTTAAAACAATATATTTCTAGTTAATAGAAAACTAACTGTTATTAACAAAACATTGAATAAAAAATTGAGATTTTTTAACCTGATTGTGGTTGTTGTTGTACTAAAAAAATTAATACAGATTTAAAAAAAATACAATAGTAAAGAAAAAAAAAAAACAAATTATTAAGAACTTTTAAAAGAAAGATTTACATTTAATAAAACAAAAGGTTTTTTCTTACCATATTGTAATTGTTGTGTTTCTAGTTAAAATATAAAAAAAGATAAAAAGTAATAATTAAGTATTAGAAAAACAATTTGATACCAACAGCACAACAAATAAAAATAGGTTTTTTATAAAAAAAAAGATTATTGAAAAACGTATAAAAATAATTTCTTACCAGGTTGTTGTTGCACTACAAATTAAAAAATGTGTAGTATTAAAAAATAAACATGCATATTTTTTTTAATAGAAATCTTTTTTAAAATTTTTTTAAAAAGAGACTTTAAATACATTGGAAATTTTTTTTTACCTGATTGTAGTTGTTGTTGCGGTTCTAGAAAAAATATAAATACAGTTTTAAAAAAATACATTAGTAAAGAAAAGAAAACGACAAAATATTAGGAAATTTAAAAAAAAAAATATAAATAAATTGAAACAAAAGGTTTCCTTCTTACCAGAATGTGGTTGTTGTTGAGCATCTGCTTAAAAAAAAAACAGATTAAATATTTAAGTAAAAGAGAAAAAATATGATCAATGGCACAACAAATACAAAATAGGTCTTTTGTAGGTTTAAGGGGCTATAAAAAAGTATAGAAAAAATTCTTACTTTGTTGTGGTTGCACCACTAAATAAAAATATGTTCAGTATTCAAAATTGAAAAAAATACAGACAACTTAAAAAAATGTGGTTTAAATAAAAGCAAAGAGTAAAGTATATGGAAAGCAAATAAACGAAAAAACTTAACAAATAAATAAAAACAAAATTGGCGACTTAATGAACAAATAAAGACGACTAAAATTAAATTACTGAACAAATAAAATAATAGCGACTTACTAAACATCAAATCATCATCTAAAGCTTCTAAAAATTTAAAAAGAGGTCAATAAGCAATTTAAAAAAAAATAAACAAAAGAAAAAAAAAAAATAATGCTACCTGACATGATTTATTTTCAAACTTATTAATCTAAAAAAATATCAAACAATGTAATAATCTAAAAATAATAATTTGATAATGTTACTATCAATGTAATAAATCTAAATCCAAAAGTCAAGGATTAAAGAGATGTAAGAAAAAATTTGTAAAAAATTCTTTTTTTAAGCCTTAAATTTTATCTTTTTTTAAGTATTTAACTAAGCATTAAACTTAGAAAAACTCGATTAACATTTTGTTTAGAAAACCTAGGTTGGCACTTTGTACCACAGCGATATTTATCATATACAAAAAAGCTGAATTTCTGTTTTTGTATATTTGATCAACAAAGTTTTTTCTCAAAAAGACTTGGAATATGTCAAGAAAGTTGGAAACTAAGTGTTAAAAGACTTCACGAAAAAACAAAATTTTGAAGTTTGTGAACGATTTTTTTTATCTCGTTAGCGAAGTTGGTTCTGTGTCAAAATGCGAGGATCAAACTTTTGATAAATATCTTTACATATGTTGTCTATATACAATATCTATAAAACTTTATAAGTATTTGAATTTGTATTTAAAAAAGTCTAAAAAAAAATTAAAACAGTTGTCGCCAACGGTAGGACTCGAACCACGGCAGCTTTGTTTCAAAGCCCAGCGCGATAACCACTCTACTACGCCGTCACGTAGTGTCTTGAAGATTTCAAATTAAATAAAAATTGTTTTTTAACGGATAAAACACAAAAGATTAGAAATTAAGCAAAGGTTGACAAAATGCAGTTCTTAAGTGAAAATCAAACTGTTGAACTTGATATATGTTTAAGCATGTTTTAACATTACATAACATGAAGTTTATGTACGTACAATATGAGTTTCACGTTTGCTCGCGTTTTCTTAAAAAGCAAAGGTGAGACTCTTTCTCGTCACTACCTCGGATGCAATGGTTGCCAAGAGTATCGTGTCAAACAGGCTCGAAAGCGCACTACTATTACTACTACTACTATTAAGTCCAGTATTATTATAAAGAGATTCTGTTAATATATTACATCATTAACGTATATTGTTTATGTAATTATATATACAACATATACAAATATTAAATCTAGGTACGTAGGCTGATTTTTTTAAATTAATTAAATACAAGAATATTATATACTAGCTGAATTGACCCGTAAAAATACGGGTCTTTGTAAGTCTATTCCACACAAACCTTTTGCCTTATTTTCTTAATCTAGCTGTCCGTATCGGTTAATACAGGTCTTTTCTTCTACTTCTATATTTATCAATTCCACGCCAACCATTTCTTTACTTGTTCTTTATTTACTTCAATATTTTTTAGTAAACTGTGGAAAAAAATTCATAAAAAAAATTTGCTTTAAGAGCAAAAAAAAACTTTAACATACGCACTTTTTCCACATGCGTATATAGCTAATTAAACCCCGTTTATTTATTTATTTTTTTTTTAAATTCTGAACTAAACTACTTTCTACTTTTAGACCAGCCGTGGACCATGGTTTATGGTCGCGTCCTAGCCATATTCAATAGTTTACTATATTTATTATTATTATATGCTTAGTTTTGAATAATAACGGTCTTTTATAGTTATCTTTGTATTAGACGGAAACGGTAATGCAATTCTTTAAAACGTTAGTCGCTTAAAGCGTCAAAAGTCATGCAAAAAAATAAATTATAAATTTTGTGGTTTAAAAGTTGAAAAACTAATAATATTATAACAAAAAGTTTTGTAGTTTTTAAACGTTATTATTTAGCTCTTACTTATGGTATTTATTTTGTTTTCATTTTACATTTTTAAAAAAATGTTGAAGCACCTAACTACATGCATAACTTTGATAGCTCACAAGTTAAGTGCGCAGTCATCAGAGTCGCTGTGCAAGGCTTCAAATCCGCGCCTAAAAAATCTCAATACATTTTTTTAATTTTTTTAATCTGGCTATATTTATAGCAAAAAATTAAATATAACAAAAAACTTTTTAATTGCTTTTTTTTCCCCTGCCTCCACTGCAATACCATGTGGAGTAGCAGGACGGTTTTATCAAATTTTTTCCTTATTAGGTTTTAGGACCTTTTTTTTTAAGACTATCCGTAGCTTATTAGGACCAATTATGCGAGAACAGTATCAAAATCGTGACACACGCAAAAAATTTTCGCCACGTTTATTGGTGTTTTAAGAAATCCAAAAAATTTATAAAATTAAAAAAAAAAAAACGGTTAAAGTGTATAACATTTAACTTGTTTAACTTCACAAATATTTTGTAATTTGAAGAAAAAAATCGCTGGCGGTAAATTTGAACCACGACTATTACGTTCAGAGGCTTAGCGCGCTAACCACTCGGCCATGCTGACACATCAAATATCGAAATTTTAAAAATATATAAAAATTGTTTTTAACGGAATTGCTGTAGATCAAAAAATTAGGGGAGGTTGACGCAATGCAATTTTTAAGTCAAAGTCAAAGTATAAAACTTGAAAAATGTTTCATTATGTTTAATTATGTTTAATTACGTACCTTAGATATTTGCATACACGTTTTCTTCTAAAAAAAGTGTTGCGACTCTTTCTCCTAACACTACTATTAAGTTTGGCATTATTATATAGAAGATAGATAGATTATAAAATAGTTTTTCACTTAAAAGGACAAACTCTATTCTACATTAACCTTATCTTTATTTCTCACTCTAATATTTTTTAGTGATTTTAGCACATAATCTATTGAAAAAAAAAAAAAAATTAACATATGCACCTTTTCCGTATATTTATATTTAGAGCTTAACATGAAGAAGGTAAATCATTTAGTTCAAGACAACCTGCCCAAACCCAAATCCTCTGTTGATTTATGCACACTCACTGTCGCTAGGCGTGTAAAATAAGTAGCCAGGCAAGTCAAATAAATTAACTTGATCTTTTTAACTTGATATTTTTCTGCATAAAACAAAAACAGAAAATGTGAAGTACTTGATATAAGGAACTGTAATATTGGATTTAGTTAATTTAATACAAAGTGATAGCAAACTGCAAAATGAGGTAGCAACGTGAAAATTATTCAAATACTAATTTACAACAATTTGTATTTCGTTTTATTAAAATAGCTTTATTAAATAGTATGAAGATTGATGATTCTTCTTCTTCGCCTTTAGAAAATGATTAACGATTTGAAAGACTTTTAAATTGATTATAAAAGCATTATCTAAAAATGAAATAAAATCATTATTAATAACACTGAACGCACATTTTTTTGTTTTATGTTAATTCATTTGAAAAATGAAAAATACGAAACGAAATTTAGTAATATTAAAGAAATATTATACTCTTACTTTGTGAGAGTGCTTTTGTAAAAGTCTCTAATATTTGTTTGGAAGGCTGGAAATACTTTTTTTTTTTTTTAAAATTAAGTTTTATCAGCATTGCTAAAGATAAAAATTCTTACTGACACAAAAAAATTGGGCTTTTTCTTAAAATATTTCTTGGCTTTTAGTGAATGATTAGGAGTAAGTTTCAGTAATGAAGCTTCCCAATAATCATTTTTAACAATAGACACCAATGTGAAGGTAAGCCAAGCTGTCTATAAACACAAAACATCACAACAATATTACAGGATGACAAACAATAACACCAGTAGTGTAGGCAGGATTTTTGTTGTTTCAGGTATATAGAATTATTTTTTGTTTGGAATTTGTTGTTTCAGATATATAGAGTATATAGTGTAGGCAGGATTTTTGTTGTTTCAGATATATTTAGAAGCTGTTGAAGAGTTTAACTTTGTTATGTCTAAAAAAATTCAGGTTAGGAAAAACACTTTTTTTAAACATTTGTTCCTAAGCTTTAACAACATCAATTTTTTGCAAAGTTTTTTAATTCTATAAACGTGAATACACTTAAGTTTGGTTGAAAGTGCTATCTGAAGCATCAAAAGACCCTGCCAGTGCTACTGAATACACATAGCATAAAATGTTTGTACATAACACAAAATATTCAGATTATGTGTTTCCAGAATAATTAAAAAAGCTAGACAACACAACCTAGCTCAACACTTGTAACACCGCTTGGCATTAAGTGCCAAGTAACATCATTAGTAACACCGCTTGGCTAGCAAGAATCACAATCTTGCACTACACGTTGCCAAGTAACATCACTTTTCACATGGAAACAACTTAATATAAACTTAAGCACATAGATATAAATAAAGATATATAAACAAATATCTTATTAATTTTTTGCTATACTAATCTAAAATGAACAAAAACAATAAAGTGCTATTTATCAGTTTAAACCTATGAAACTATGTGTATAGCGTCTAATAAAATTTGTGAACAAACGATATAACTAAACTGGTTTGAAACAGAGAAAAAGCCAGAAGTATCTTGTAATAACATACTATATTGTAAGTAATAAAACAGTATTTTTTGAAACAAATAAAAAATTTTGTTATTTTTAAAGTCATATTAATGGTAATATTAAAAAGCAAAATTAGTTACAAATTTTTAAATGACATGCCAACAATTGCAAACATGTTGCATCATATAGACCACATATGGCTGACAACTGATTTTAAATACTATTTTATAATATATCTAAAGAGAATAATTTAAAGAGATTAATAGGTGTATAGTGCATATATTAGACATATTAAACAGATATCATAGAAAAAGAAATACTTCAAATACCAAATCTTTCGAAAACTATATAACACTTAACAAATTAAAGTTAAAACAAAAGAAAATTTAGTATTATTAAAATTAAAAATGAGGATAAAAAGATGTAAAAACGTAAGTTAATAAAAAAACTTATAGACAAATTATTGAAAACTTTTATAACATAAGAGTTCTTTGTTAGTTTAGGATTTAAAAACAGAATTAAAAACCAAAAAAATAAAATAGTAAAAGTATATAAATTAAAATAATAAAAAATTGCGAAATTTAAAAAAACATTTTTTTAAAAAGTCAATTTTCTTTTTAAATAAAAAAGAAGATAATTCTAACAGTAGTTTAAAAAAGCTACTGGTAGAAATTAAAAGAGTTAAACCGCTTTCCAGCAACCCTCCTTTCACCAGTGGTGCCATATGGGGCTTGTCTCCTCCATCTAAAGGAGGGATCATCTCCCCCATATTGACTCCACCGGTAAAAAGCTCTTGGAGATGTTGGACCTGGGTGCTGGGAGCGATATTGCAGGAAATCTTGATGCGATGCTAAAAAACAAAAACAAAAAAAGAAATAAATTTGAATACAATACTGCACAAAACAACTAATAAAAATATTATTTAAAACTACTTAGACTTCAAAAAAAAAAAAGTTATGACAAAAAAAATAAATAAATAAAGTAATGTAAAAATAAGGATATGCAATGTTTAAATTTTATATATACCTACACAAATACACATAACACCCACAAAACTGCATAAGTATGGAGAACAGATTACCTGATGGTCCTGCAGATATTGTTGCTATTATTGAAATAAATAAAAAAGTATATGAACTAACACATATATTAAACAGTTATGTAATTGCATACAAAAAATGAAAAAAGTAATGTTTAGGTTTCAATACACATAACACTGCATAAGTACGGGAAAACTGCATAAGTATGGAAAACACATTACCTGGTGGTACTGCAGTTGATACTGTTGCTATTGCAGAAATAAATAAAAAAGTATATAAACAAACACATATATTAAACAGTTATGTAATTGCATACAAACACGAAAAAAGTAATGTTTAAGTTCCAATACACATAACACTCATAAAACTGCATAAGCATGCAAAACACATTACCTGATGGTACTGCAGATGATATTGATGCTATTGTGAAAGTGAAAAAAAAAAAAAGTGAAAAAGTAAATATGTTAAACAGTTATTTAATCGCATTTATGTAAACAGTAATGTCTAAGTTTCAATACACATAAAACCCATAAAACTGCATAAGTATGCTAAACAGATTACCTGATATTATTGCTTGAGGTGCTAATGTAGAGACAAAAAAATAAATAAATAAAGTAATCTGTAAATTAACATATGCTATCTTTAAGTTTTAATACACATAACACTCATTGAACTGCATTAGTATGCAAAACACATTACCTGATGGCACTGCAGATGATATTGATGCTATTGTGAAGGTAAAAAAAAAAAAAGTGTGAAAAGTAACATATTTTAAACATTTACGTAATTGATAACAAATATGAAAAAAGTAATGTTTAAGTTTTAACACACATAACACTCTTAAAACTGCATAAGAATGCAAAACACATTACCTTATGGTACTGCATATGACGCTATAGTGGAGGTAAAAAATATATTTACATAAACTAACATATACTAATCAATTAAACAGTTTATTTTAGAGTGATAAAACCGTACATAAACATCAAAAAATGTGTGTTAAAATTAAACAAAAAGAAACATAAGTGTACTTTGCTTACCAATTGAATTTTCTAAATTTTCTAAATAGAAAAAAAAAAAAAACTCATTAACATTAGGAAAGAAACTAACATGCAGAATATTTGTCAACTTTAGGAAATCTATAAATAAAGTTGGAACAAAGCAAAAGGCAAAAATAACAATCACAAAACAAAACAAACCAAAAAAGAAAAAAGCGACATAAAAAATAAACTAAAGAAACAATCCACAAGAACAATATAGTAACTTACTAAGTTGTTGAAATATAAGCCCTATAAAAATAAAATGGTAAAATTTGTATCAAAAAAGCTAAAAGACCATAGAATACACCCTTTTTTTGAAAGTAAAATGCTATATCTTTATCTATAAAACACAAATGTAATATGATCAAATTCTGTTTACCCATTGAATGTTCTAATTTTTCTAAATAAAATGAAAAACTTATAAACATTAAAATAAACTAACTTGCCAAATATTAAATAACTTTATTTTAAATAAATATGTAATAAAAAAAATAAAGAGCATGACAACAACATTAACAAATTGCTTACCTAGATTCTCAACAGAATCTTCTAATTTTTCTAAATAAAATAAATTTAAATGTTACAAAAGTCACTTGCTGACTGACAAACTGTCACAACTGACAAAAGTCAGTTGCTAAATAACTTTAAAAAAACTAAAAAAGCATACATGTATTTGCACACAAAAAAAAACAAAAAACAACAACAAAATTCCTCACTTAGCTTGTCTATTACTTCCGCTAAACATAAAAAAAAGTTATAATTAACAAATTGCTGAAATTGGTGAAATATATATCTTTGTAACATATCCTTCTCATACAAAATTAGCTTACTTGGCAAGAGCTCTTCGGCTCTGATCTCTTGAACATCTAATATATATATAGACAATATTAATTTTCAAAATATTTACTTTTTCAATTAAACATATAAGATTTGTCTTAAAAACTGTTGCACAGTTTTATTAGTTAACACATTCAGTAAATGACAAAAAGTTTCATTTTACGTAAAAGTTTAGTAGTTAGAAGACTTAAAAGTCAATTTTAGCTTAAACACGTTTTATAAAATTTTAGCTTAAACACTTAAAAATAAAGCTTATACGCGTTTTTAAGGTTCACTGCTTCACAAAAACATCAATCAAAATAGCGGAATAAACAAAAACTGAGTTTTGGGTCCACCCTTGTAAAGTTCTAAAAATTAATTTATATATTTTTTAATTTTAGTTAAATTTTAGGGGGGTGTACTTGATTCACGGGGTTAGGGGAGGGCGGGATATCTTGGTTGATTTTAATTGAAAACGGCTAAATTAAATCATCTATTTATTCACACCGTTAATCAAGTACAGCTCCGCCACTTTTAGAACATATGTAACTGCTACTATATATAGTATATATAAATGGCTTACTTCGAAAAAATGCAGTATTTTTTACAGTTAATTATCTACTATAGTACATTTTTCTGATTTAACTGATATGATATATATTGGGGACAATTACAGTCATGTTATATTGTGAACCAAAAATTAAATGTCTAGTCAAAAATTAATAGTCTTAACAAATACTTAAAAAATAAAAACAAACAAAATTAGAATTATATATTTATTTCTTTGAGAATAAAACACCAAGGAAAAAACAGCAACAAAAAAATTGTAAATATCTTCACTGATTGAAGATATTTGAAATTTTTTTGTTGCTGTTTTTTCCTTGGTGCCTCCCAGCACCCCGGTATGAATGAGCTCTCCATTTAAATGAGGGCTCATCCATACCATTGTTAAAGCACCATTTGTTAAAGGACCTCTCAGAAAGAGGTCCTGGGTGCTAGGAGCGATAAAGCCTGTAGCTGCTCCAATTTAGATCTAAAGAAATAAAAAATAATATAATAAAAAAATAGATATTTGCATTTAAAATAATAATAAGATAAAAGCATAACTCTACCGGTTGCAGCAGTGCCAGACAATGCTAAAGAAATAGAAGGAAAAAAAAAGTAGAATAAAGTAAAAACTGAACATGTTGGTATTTGTGTTTTGAATAAAATTGCGATTTGAAAAAAAACGCATAAAAATATAAAACATAATCCTACCAACTGTTGTAGTAACAGATAACGATGCTAAATAAATGGAAAAAATAAAATAAAAACCAAACATGTTCATATTTGTATTTTGAATAAAATTCCAATTTGAAAATAAATGCATAAAAATATAAAACATAATCCTACCAGTTGTAGTAGTACCAGATGACGATGCTAAAAAAATTGAAAAAATAAAATAAAAACTGAACATGTCGATATTTGTATTTCAATTAAAAAATAAAGCATAACCTTACCAATTGTAGTAGTACCAGATGTCAGCGCTGAAGAAATAAAAAATAAAAAAAAAGTAGGGTAAAATAAGAGTAGGATAAATAAAAACTGAACATGTTAATTTTTGTTCTTCAATAAAAATATCAAGCATAATCCTACCAATTGTAGTAGCACTACCAAATGTCAATGCTAACGAAAGGGAAATAAAATAAAAGTTAGATAAAGTAAAAACTGAACATCTTAATATTTGCATTTTTATAAAAATATAAAGCATAACCCAACCAGTTGTAGTAGTATCAGATGGTGAGGCTAAAGATATAGAGGAGAAAAAAAAAAGTAGAATAAAATAAAAACCAAACAGGTTGATATTTGTATTTTAATCTAAATATAAAGCATACCCTTACCAATTGTAGTAGTACCAGATGTCACTGCCAAAAAAATAGAAAATAAAATAAAAGTAGGGTAAAATAAAAACTGAACATGTTAATCTTTGTACTTAAATAAAATTATCAAGCATAACCCTACCAGTTGCAGTCATATCAGATGATGATGCTAAAAAAAATGAAAAAAATATAAACTAAACATGTTGATACTTGTATTTTTAAAGTATAACCCTACATGTTGAAGTAGTACCAGAGAACGATGCTGAAAAAAGAGGGAAAAAAGAAGAAGAGTAGAATAGAAAAAAAAAACAAATGTAATATTTGTATTTTAATAATCTACAATATAATTGCAAAAAAATAAAAAGCATAACCCTACCAGTTGTCACAGAGTTAGACACTAATAATGACACTTCAAAAAAAATTAATGTTAAAAATTATAAAACATATAATAGTTAATAATAAAAAGTATGTATGTATCTAAATATAATTTTTACCTGTTTTCCTCATTCCTTCCATAAAATCATCAAAAAAAAAAAAAAAACTTGAAAATTTTATAAAAAAGACATAAAAAAAAATCAATCAAATCAGTAATTTGAAAAAATATCTTTAAATTAGGATAAATTAACAATGTTGTGTTAAATTTAAGGCTCTATCACTACTCTGTGTGTGTGTGTGTGTGTGTATATATATATCTATATATATATATATCTATATATATCTATATATATATATATATATATATATATATATATATATATATATATATATATATATATATATATATATATATATATATATCTATATATATATATATATATATATATATCTATATATATATATATATATATATATATATATATATATATATATATATATATATATATATATATATATATATATATGTATATATAACTTATCAATTGGTAAAATTATAAAATAATTTATACCTAGTCTAAGTTTCAATTTTCCTATAAAGTAAAAAGCAAGTTAAAAGTAAACAGTACAAATTATTAAATCCTAATAACAAATATTTAATGACAAAAATACTGACTGATTTCTTTTGTGCTTTGTCTAAACAATAAATTTAAATACACTTTTATTAAAATCTTTTAAAGACATATTATTATAAAAATTCAATAATTTTAAAAACAAAATTAATTGCTAATTGGCTAACTAACGATTATACCTTTATCAGGTCGCTTATGATAGACTAAACAAATTATATATACAATTAACATCTTGTTTTAGACAGAAGTTATCATTAACATATATATTTAGTTCTACTAAAATAGTTACAAAATTTAAAACTTACTTTCATCTTCCCCATCATTGTCAACTAAATGAAAATTCAACTCCAAAAATACTCTACTATATACTACTAATATTTTAAATTCTACTTAAATATTTAAAAAATCAACACTTACCTTCAGTTTCATCTCCGTGGTTAACTAAATAGAATTTACAATAATAATAATATAAATCAAAATATAAATGAAAAAATAATAAATTATACTTAAATATTTAAAAAAACAACACTTACCTTCAGTTTCATCTCCGTGGTTAACTAAATAGAAATAAATATTATTTACAATAATAATATAAATCAAAATATAAATGAAAAAATAATAAATTATAGTAAACCAAAAAAAACAAAAAATCAAAGTTACACATTTACAGTTACAAAAAAAATCTATATACTTGATAATGTACTTAAAATGTAACTTAAATTATTGTTATTATTTTGATTATTAATAAGTCTTATATCTTTTAAATCGCTCAAATAGTTTTCACATAGTTTAAATTTCTCCTTACAATAAGACTCCTTTGATGTTAAACAAATAAAATGTTTTGAAAAAGATTAAAATAAAAACTTTACCGTTCATTTTTCTTTTTTGCTAATCTATAATTTTTGCTAAGCTATAATAATTAAATTAATAAAATTAAATATAACCTATAAAGTAAAAATAAGATTTTTACTTTACAACTCTTCTTTTTATAACAACATAACAACGTTCTAAAATAAAAAATTGCAAAATTCAACTTAAGTAAACATGTAAATTGAAACTTTATAAAAATGATTTCCCTAAAAAGTTAAGAGAAGTTCGTCAGGTCTGGCTCGGTAGACCTTTTGGGTGGA
This sequence comes from Hydra vulgaris, assembly GCF_022113875.1. Classification (NCBI taxonomy): domain Eukaryota; kingdom Metazoa; phylum Cnidaria; class Hydrozoa; order Anthoathecata; family Hydridae; genus Hydra; species Hydra vulgaris. The sequence goes on along the minus strand of NC_061163.1, from coordinate 4,045,410 downwards.
CCGCATGTACTTAAAAAACGCGCTCTAAAAAAAGCCTAGAATCTACTTGAAAAAACATTAAACGATGACGTAACGCGACATTGAACATTGAACATTGAATTTTTACAGTATTCATATTTAGAGATAATGTCCCGAAGTAACTGTTTTCGTAACAATAACAACAGAAGCAATGCAATTATTTTTTTAACTTTCGTAATTACAAAATTATGCAATAGAATAATTTCAACGTAATAAAAAGCGTGCATTGACTCAGTCTAATCAGTTTAGAATAAGTTGAGAAAGAACTTTTTTCACAATAAAATTTTGTTATGTTTAATATATTTAATAATTAAAACAGCTATTTATTTTCTTGTCCAAGTATTGGGGAATAAAGTCATCGCCTTTGCATAAACCTTCGTAAAAACTAAATTAAATGAAAAAGTTTAACCAAATTTGTCTAGCGTAATTAATGAATCAGTTTTTTAACACATTGTCTGATAAAGTTCGCGAATAAATTACGTATCAAGTCTTTTTAATTTCGTGAAAACTTTATGACTTATCGTCATCTTTTCCTTTACTTGTATCAAATTTCGTAGCTGAAAAGGGTTTTTTTAGGGTTGCTAAACCCTAAAAAAAGAAAACAAAAACTGTATAAAAAGTTTGAAAAAAATGTTCAAGACTTTTTTTTTTTTTTTACAAGAATTTTTTTTTATTATGAAAATATTTTTTTTATCAAATATTTTTATATTATCAAAATATTTTTTTTTATTATCAAAATATTTTTCTTAGATCCAATTTCAATTTTATACTTTGTTTAGACTTCGTTTTCTTCTTTTAATATTGTTTTTTATTCTCTGTGTATAATTTCCTCTTTCCCACGAAATATTGCCGCGGTCACGTTTTCTAAAAAATTTATTCTATGCGTGGACATTCAAGGCGTGCGACCTTTTCTGGGAAAGCCTGGAATATTTAATATCGACGCTTAGAATGGTGAATGAACATCTTTATAAACAAGTTTATTATCCTGAAAAAACGTGTTATTGCGCAGATATCATTAAAGCAGGTCACGAAGCTCTTCAAACATTTTGTTTTTATTTAATGTGTATTTATAAAATATTTTAAAAAATAGATATTTTAGAACAATTAAATTACTTAATCGTTCTAAATAATCTATTTTTTAATAATATACATATAAAAGTATATTATTAAAAAATGGATTATTTAAAACTCGTATTTTTTAATAATATACTTATGAAAGTTCAAATAATGTTATTAATTATTTTAAAACTCATTTGACTTGATTAGAAGTAATTACACATTTTATAAAAGAACATAATTTTCCTTTATCTAAAAATAATTTTTCAAAATTCGCTATTTATATTTTCTGTTTACTTTTTGTTGACAAAATAATTCTTTGACTAGGTAGTTTGCAATTTTTAGTTTATATATTTGACGGTTATACTCTTTCTTACTGTTGTTTCTAGTCACTTTTAGTATAATATATTTTTAACAAAGAATTAAATATATTTGAAAAAAAAAAGAAATTTAAAAATACAACATGTTTATTATAAAAAAAAACGCAGTAAATTTTTTTAACAATATAACTTTAAAATAAAATTGACATATTTAAATTGTCAATGATAGCTATTTCATGCAGGACATATATATTTTGTCGTAATTTTTCAATAGATTTTGGTAGCTGACAAATATGGTAGCGTGTTAGAACAAAATTCGATTTATTAATAAACTTTAAACTTCTTATAAACGACTTTTGCTGTATAGCGTTTAAAGCATTTAATTTCTCTCGAAATGTTGTATTTAGTAAAATGTCAATATATTGATTTTCTTCATCAGTCCATTCGTACAAGTTAATCTTTCAATCACCAACTCTGCTAAAGTTTTGTCCCAAAAAGACATTTTAACTTGCTGAAAAAAAGTTTTATAAAATAAAAAGTTTAAAACAAATAAGGAAAAAAAAAACAACAATTTTTATAATTTTTTAAATAAATTTTTAAAAGAGTTTTAACAATACAAAGAGTTTTAATAAGTTTTTTAATCGACCTTTGCCAACGGTGGACAAGTATACAAATCTATACTTTCTTGTTGTTTACAAATAGCTCCTTGAGGAGGCACAAATTTCAAATTTGACGAGACTCTTTCAATACTTATCAAATTATTAAAGTTATTAAAAACTGATTCGTACGATATAAGCAGAAACAGGTTTATCAAAAGTAAGGATGCAAGGATAATAAGTTAAAAACTCGTGAAATTCTTGTATCGCGTTCCTATGAAAAAATGTAGTTATTCTTTAAATGGTTATTTTAAAGTATAATCATGAGGAGTTTGACACAACTAAAAATAAACTGCAGAATAATTATTTAAATTGTATCCGTAAACTTTAAAGAATATTTGTTTAAATTTAATTATAGCAAAAATTGATCTTGCAATTTAAACATATTATAAACAGTTTTAGAAAAATTAAAGATATATAGTTTTATTTTTCCAATTTGAGCTGACAAACAAGCAAAATGGAGCAAAGTTGGTATTAAAGATTAAATAAATCAAATAAAAACTTTAATTAGAACCATATTTTTTCAAATTTTAGCAGACAAATTGCAAAGTCAATTTTTGGAAAATTTTTTTAAACTCTATTTAATTTTTAAAAAAATTAGTGCATTTCAAATCAAATAAAACTAATTTTTTTCAATTAAAAGTAAAAATAATAAATGTGTATATTGGTTGCTAAGGCCGTTGCTGGGTTTCGAATATAACTTTGCTGCCTTTGAATAAAAATAATGAAACTTTTGTTATTTTCGGAAGAAAAGTAAAGTGGTTCTCGTCATTTAAGATGTTCTAACTGTAAGAATTTATAAAAATCATTTTATTTTGCTGGTTTTAACAAGGTAGCACCACCACCCCTTCAAAAACGAGTTATCATCAAAAATATATCTCAAATAAGAAAATATGATTTTATTCACAAATATTTATTAAAAAAAAGTTAAAAAGGAAAATACATAAAATAATAGTAAAAATAAATTATTAAAAATCAGTGTCCGAGTCATAATTGAAATCTTTCTTTTCATCAATATTACCCAACTGATTTAAATTAAACACCAAATTTGAGTTTAACGTATTGATTTTCGTAACTCGGCTTTTCTTCTGTTCCACTTTTTTTCGTGGTTTCATTTTTTTATTTTCTCTTTTATATTCTTTTTTCTCTTCTTCTTTACCTTTTAAAGACAATTTCAAGTTTTGACTCATTTTATTTAGCTAAAAAAAAAACGAAAGTTTTTATATAGATAAATAGTTTTCTCTTTCTTTCTTTACAATTTTATTAATGTTATATTTTTTTTTTATAGTTTTATTCTGTTATAGTTTTATTCTGTCTCATTAGGCAAAGAGCAATGTTAATTTTGAATTGAAGCAGTGGCAATTTAGCTGATGGTGGTAACCCTGATTTAGAAAAATTAAAAGCATACAGAAGCCACCCTTGAACTACAGCCAAATCGAAGATATGAAAAGTGATTCGGTGGTACCACTTTTTGGATCTGATGTGGTTTCTATATAATGCCACCAGGGAATCCAACAGGTCCACACCACCCATAAAGGCGTTGTACAGAATAATGATGGAAGGGGCAGTCCACCTCAATATCCTTCTTCTCTTTCTTGTCCCATTTTCTGACCTTTTTTACTGGCTCTACTGCAGCGAAGGTGCTAAGAAGAGTCACAGCTTTGTTGTCCATCTACCTGACAGCATTCAGCTGCACACCATCAAAAACTCCGGTTTTCAGTACAACAGAACCTCTTCCTTTTTTTGATAGCTCTTTGTCTAGAGGAAATGTGCAGCCTTTTAAACGATTGGGACGGGTAGCTATTGCTTCTTTTCATAACAGTACTTTGGGGGGAGGGGAGCAGAAGTAAACCAATTATCGAAAAATACCTGATGTCAGCAATGTCTAGGAACATCTTGCATGAGTCTAAAAACTATATTGCCTGATGCACCCAGATCAGGTTTTCCAGGGCAATGTTGGATTTGGCCGACATAGAACTCAAAATTGTGAATGAGGCAAGTGCTACAACCCTATCAGGGCTCCAGTACAATCTGGAGCGTGGTAGGCGATCTACACTCATTTAAAAGATAATCCCTAAAAACTGTTCTAGCTCGTCCATTATAATATTGGCAGGTTTATTAATGTCCTGCTGTAAGCTGTACGGGTTAGATTCTGTGACGATGTTCTCAAAGGTTCCTTCGGTAAATATTTCCCTGAAGTATTCAATTAGCTCACGCAAAAGCCCAGGTTCTCTCTCTGTCCCAATGAAATTTGGTATATCTGAGGATCGATCAGCATGATCAGTTCTTTCTCGCCAAATTTGAGGCCTTGAGCTGGTGGCTAATAGTTGGCTGCTTCGGCATCATCATCATCTACAAAAATGTAAATTCATAAAACATTTGAAAATGCTACCCAAAAAAAAAAATAATAGTGTTGAGACTAGTGCTGGTTATATTATAGGCCTAAACACAAGATTTTATGGTAATTAGATGAGAAAATTAAATCAAACCATCAGAGTTTAAGCTATCAGAACTTGACAAGTTGTGATCCTCTTCAACTTCATCTTTCTCACAATATAGCTCACTGTCCTCTGAATCCTCGGGTAATTCTCTGATGATTATGTTTTTTTTAGACTTTCCGTAGAACGTGACAGGATCCATTTTTATTCTATTATAATACCTATAAAAAAAAGTAAATTTTTTTTAAATTACATCTACAAGAAAAATATAAACAGATCAATGGGGATTCGGCTTAGGCTTGGTACTTAAAGTTGACATATTTTTACAATGTAGATCTAAGCCTAA
>NC_061163.1:4025576-4030576 GCF_022113875.1 Hydra vulgaris | reverse complement strand
TAATTCTAAACTCGCTCAATTGCCTAAACTTTTTACCAATTATAAAAAATGTTTAGAACATTCTTTAACGTTAATATTATAGAATTTGAAATTTATTTAAAAGTAGGTACTGCAATACCAAAACTGGATTTGTTTAAAAAACTTTTAACAAAAAAAACTGCTTCAAATTTTGATGCTTCTACGCCAAAATTATTTGAAAAATCTTTCAAGCTCTTTACGCCTGAAACCGTAACTATACCGAAAGTAAAACTAAAAAAAACTATACCTAAATTCATAGTTTCGCATTTTACATCGAAAGGAGAAGAAACTGAAGAATCTCCTGTTAAAAAACTAGATTTTACAGAACCTACCCAGCAAACACGGGGACGTACAAAAAACGTACAATGAATGTTCAGACGGAACGTCTCGGACGCGTTCTAAACTGATTCTAGATTTGACGCTTAAAGACGTCTTTTTCGGACGTTCAAAAGATGTTCTGTAGAGACGTAAAAGTTTCATTTGCGTATTAAAGTGTTCATGATAGAACAGCCGAAATTTGGTCCAGAAAAAACGTCTTTTGAACGTTCAAAAGATGTTAAGAACGTCTTTAAAGCGCTTAAACGACGTTGGTTAAGCTACAAGCGTAATTTAGTAATTGCAGACATTTGATAACTGAATTACGGTCATAGCTTAATTAACTTAAAAACCCCACAATTGTGGTGTTTTTACCACTGGATTTTAACGTTTAGAAAACATAACCAGAACGTCAGCAAATGCAGATATAAAACACAATATGCAGTGTAAACCATGTTAAAGAGAGGCCATGGCCTCTGCAAAAAATAAATTTAAAAGTATGACGAAATGGAAATAGAAAAATGCGTTGGAAATGTGCTTAAAAGAGCGCTGGATAGAAAAGGCGGAGGTGGACGGGATAAAGAAAATCATAATAACAGTTTTTAAGATGTTTTTTAAATATTTTTCAAGATGTTTTTTAAATATCTTTATCCCGTCCACCTCGGAGGTGGACGGGATAAAGAAAATTATAATAACAGTTTTCAAGATGTTTTTTAAATATTTTTGTAATGTGAAGTATCTTTATACTTTATCTAATACTGTTATTATGATTTTCTTTATCCCGTCCACCTCCGCCTTTTCTATCCAGCGCTCTTTTAAGCACATTTCCAACGCATTTTTCTATTTCCATTTCGTCATACTTTAAATTTATTTTTTGCAGAGGCCATGGCCTCTGCAAAAAATAAATTTAAAATATAAGATTTACAATATATATTATAAAAAGCTTAATCAGCCATGCATAATTAAACATTAACCAAAAAAGCCATTTTATTATTGATATGAGTAAAACATAATTATTTGATTACATCCTTGAAAATAAAATTCCAATAATTTTAACTTAAAAATAAAAAAATGTACAAAAATGATTTTCTATTTTATCAAACCTTTTCGATTATTAAAATCCATCCTTGATTTTTTTGATTTTCGATTATTAAAATCCATCCTTGATTGGTTATTTATAATTTATTATAAAAAAATATGTACCAGCAATAACCTTCATCAGATTTGTCTTACAAAACGCAGTCTTATTCCTCGTTCCATCCATATTAAAACTTGACATTAATTTGTTTGTCTTGAGTCTAGGTAGTAAAACAAACTAATAAATATCTAGCATATATAAAAGTATGACCAAAGAATATAGCTGGCAGAGAAGAGTATATGATTTCTGTTTTATAATCATCTTCCGCCACCATTTTCAGACATCAGCAATTAAAAAAAATCCGGGCTTCATCTTAACCATCGTAAATGTTAACTCATATAATCTAGTGTTTTTTGTTTCATAAATTTTATGTAAAGCAAAACGTTAAAAACAAAAGATTTAATTAAATAAATACTGAACATTTTTTCAAAGATACTTTGGATATATTGATATAAGATTTAAAAATATTGATTTTACATTTGTTTAGCATGAAACAGCATCAATTTTGGAAAGCTGAGTTCTCTAAAAAAAACTATTTAATTATAGAATAAATGTTATAGTATAAATGTTATAGTATAATTATAGTATAAATGATGGTATATAAATTTAATGCGCAAAACATAGTAACCCAATATTGTATTATGGCAACCCATTATGTTTAAAATTCCTTATTATATTAGAAAGATCCATGAAAATTCTATAACAAAAATGCGAAATCACGTACTATTTTGTATCACTTCATTATACTAAAACCTACCAAACGAGTGTGTTGACAAATATCATTCAACCCCTTGTCAAACTCATTAAAACCTTCCAAATCTGACATTTGATTTATAGAATAAGTCGAATTTATTTCACCCTGCTTCTTTATTTCTCTAAACTCTTGTAACTTGTGGAGAACCTTATACTGAAATCCTGCAAAATTTAAAAAAGAAATATTTAAAAAACCCAAAAACTTATCTTTTATAACAATATAAAAGTTAAAAACTGGCATAATTTTAAGTAAATATTGTAAATTATTCCATACTTGCTTTTGTTAATGGAAACTTGTTTAAAGCAATATTTAAAGTATTTATACTTTCTTGTTCATAGCTTTTTGATACAGATGAAGTTAAAATAAATGGAGAATTAGGATGTGATGAGAACGATGGTTTTATAATTCGTTGCGGTATTCTCGATTTTAACGGTTGCCGATGGATTGGGGGTAAAATGATAGGAGAACTCTCTTTTCTTTTATTTTGGGAGAAAGATGAAGATGTATATAATGAAGATTGACTCAGTTGATAATGCATTAGAAAAAGAGTGAAATGAAGTGAAGGGAGATTTAAATGGAATGGTGAATGGTGAATGATTGGAATGGTGATTGTGTTATAGAAGATTTTTTTTTTTACAGCTATTGAATCTAAAATATATAAATATTAGGTAAATAGTAATATAAAATATAAAGTAAGATGTATCTAATAAATAAAAAAACTTGCGTTTTTGTTTTTTGGTATTATGCAAATCTTCATTTTCTTCTTTCGATGTAAAATCAAAACCATCACATAAACTTTTATCATCTATGAATAAAAGTAAAAAATCCAATAAAATATAAAGTAAATGAAATTTAAAGAAATGTGGGACAAAAAGATAGTAATAAAAAAAAAAAACAACTGCGAAATACCTGATTGAATCTTAATTTTTATTATAGGATATTTAATCCAGTCATCTTTTGATGGCCATTGCTGTGAGCAAGCTCTAGTAACATTAATGCCTTTTGGCTAACAGATATTCTTATCTACTACCCAGATCGTGGGAATGGTCATTTCTTCCTCCCTTAATAACTCCTTCCATACAACTCTTGACCATGACATAATTTTATATGTACTGCAAAAGAATAGCAATTTATTCAAAAAAAATTTAACCTTTAACACTAAATAAATAAATCTCATGCATATATACATCGCAAAATAAGTATTATATAAACTGTTGCACAACACTGTTAACTCATTCCAAACTATAGTGATATATAATCAAACAAATGCCAAATCATGGTTTAAAAAAGAAAGAATGACCTATTTGGGAATGATAATAATTAATTTTAATTTAATTTAATTTAAAAACTTTATTTTTTGTTGATGGTTACAATAGTTTTAACAAAAATAAAACTAGTTAAAATCAACACATTTAACAATTTTAGACAATACACACTCACATGAAAATCGTTAAAAAAAATTAATCAAAAAAAAAAAAATTTTACAAAATTATAATATAAATTACAAATAACATTAAAATATACAAATTCAAATTCAAATTACAACCGTTTCATTACAGAAAAATAAGTAAATATTGTATTATAATGTCAGGATAAATAAAAATAGAAATTAAAAACGACAGATTTTACAATAACAATTTTTTGCATTCCAATTTTTAATAAGTTTTTTGAACACCTTAGAACTTTTAGAGGGCATGGTCTTTCATAACGAGATGGCGCTAAATATAGTACAACATTGATCCTTATATTTAGAGCCATTTGAAGGTAGAATCATTTTTTTGCTACAACGAAGTTTAAAAGGAAGGTTTTTTGTATTGAATAAATCCTTCATAAATTGTGGATTTAGACAATTATTTGATTTAAAAACTTCTATCATAAGAAAGCGCAAATTTCTTAAGTGAATCCTCGGACTATTATCAAAACTTAACAATTCATCAAGACATAAGTCAAACCTTTTATGGACAATACAAAGAGCTTTGTTTTTGAATTTTATTTATAAGGTTGTCATAGTATTTAGAACAAAACATCCATATTAGGGGACAATAAGAAAAATTTGACATTATGAAGGCGTTAAACAACAATGTAGCTTTATTACGGAATAAAAAACTTCTTATGCGTGAAAGAGCAAAACATTTACCATTAGCTTTTTCTGCATAAGTATTTAATGTGTTCTCTAAAATTTAGATTCTTATCAATTGTAACACCAAGTAGTTTCACCCTATCAGAGGCAAAAACAGTTATATTACCTATTTTTAGGTATTGATTTTTTGTGTTTTTTAAACCAACTAAAAGTAATTGGAATTTATCAGGGTTGGCAACGATCGAGTTAAACTTAAACCAGGCAATGGTATTAGTTGCTTCTTTTTGCAATCGAAAAATAACCTTTTGTAAGCTGTAATCGCAGGCATACAGCGTATTATCATCTGCAAAGTTGTACAATTTAGTATCTTTGATAAAGAAGAATATATCATTTATAAAAATATTAAAGAGGATGGGGCCAAGATGGAACCTTGAGGTACTCCAGACAAAATATCAACCCAATTAGAAACAGAAGGTCTTATCCTTACCCTTTGTTTACGACCACTAATATACGATATAAGAAATTTAAGACTCTCTTTAGAGAAACCATACGCCTCTAATTTAGCAGTAAGTAGGTCATGCGGAATGAAATCATACGCTTTAGATAGATCCATTAATAATGTTTCAACAATACCTCCATTGTTAATGCATTCATGCCACTTATTAAGTAAAAAAATAAGTGTATGCTGAGTACTA
>NC_061163.1:4003076-4020576 GCF_022113875.1 Hydra vulgaris | reverse complement strand
AAATGTATCAAACCAAAAGTAACAATGCGATTCCTTATAGTTTACTTTTGCAAAGAAATCAATATAGTTTGACTACCCAGCGGGCATTTGTACGTTCAAAAGATGTTCAAAAGACGTTTTATCAGGACGTTCAGACTTGGTTTTTTTAAGGTACCCAGATGAAATTACCGAAGACGTTTCGTAAAGACGTTCAAATGAACGTCTTAAATGGACGTTAAAAAGACGTCCTAACTAGACGTTCAAAATACGTCCTTAAATGGACGTCTAAAAATGGTTCGGATTTGGTACCCGATGAAATTACCGAAGACGTCTTTTAAGGATGTACCAAAAGAGGCCAAAAAGACGTTAAAAAGACGTACATACGGGACGATCAATATTTGTTCAGATTTAGTACCACTATAATGCAAAATAACTAACAAATATCTACAGCCGTAAAAATGAATGTATTTATTTAAAATAGTCAATAATACAAATAAAAAAATAAATACAAACAAGTACATATCTAAACAAGTAAATATTAGTTTTTAATAAAATCTTTCAGCGCCTCAACGAGATGTCTGTTTTAATGTATTGCCAATACACACATGAATTTTTTCTTTCAGGTGTATTGAGGCATATATTCTAAAAGTAATATCAATATTTAGCCAGATTTTCAAAATGAAAAAATTATTTTATAAATTTTATAAATTAATGTGTATTAATATTTATATTTAAAGAGATATACAAATTTTATAAATTTACTAATTTTAAATTTGCATACTTAGTGTGCATGCTTTACATTTGAAATTCCTATGCTAAAGTAAACAACAAACTTACAGTTATAAAATTCCTATGACATTGGTTTGCCAACACTTCCCACCATCTATAAGGAATAAGCTAAACAATATTCTAAAAATACAAAAAGTTCCAATAAAACTTAAAACTCATTGAACATTTTAGTAGTGATTCAACACTGATATAAAATCATATCCTCCTTGTTTAATTTAATAAACATAATTACAATAATAAAGTATAAGTATGTTCACAACTGTGACACATACGTTATTTTTTATATTTTGTACATAACATATATTACATGTTTTTTAATTATTAAATAATGACAACATTTAAAAAATTATAAAAATAGCGATCTCGAATATTATATCTTGAAAAAATTTTTATTAATGAATATTTTTGTAATAAATTTCATAAATTAAATTATGCTTAAGTATGTATTAGTAGCAATACTAATGTTTACAGGGGAAAAACAAATTAAAATTAACAATATTTGTACATTTTACTTTTTTTAATATTTATAAACTACAGCAATTTAAGTAGCAATTTTTTCAAATTTCTAAAATGTAAAAAAACTACTGAAAAACGGTTACTATATCTTCACTCTACATGACTCTCACTCTGTTCTATATCTTCACTCTGTACTATATCTCTGTACTATATCTTCACTCTATATACATCTCACTCTGAACATGTAAAGGGGAAAAAATTTATTTAACTCACACACATAAAAAAACATAGTTACATATCACTAAATTTAACTTTAAATAAAGACACCCATCATTAGAAAAAACTTGTGGTTTTTATAGCTTTATCAAGTTTGGCAATAAAAATCAAATATTTCTTGAATCCATATGGCTGAGATAGTTTCTTCTTCTATTTTCTTCTTCTTCAATTTAAAATTACTAAATTGTAAAATCATTAAAAAAAAAATTTATTTCAAACGTTTATTAAGAGTATTTGAAGCAGTTTAAGTTTGATATTTTTAATTAAATATAAAATAGAATACCATGAGAGTTCTGGTTAAAAAGATTTTATTAATCACAATATTTAGTTTATTCAGAAAAATATATTTAAAAGTAAATTTTTACATTTTAAAAATTATTTATATATAACTATTTACATCATCCATAAAAAAGTACCCTCTGCCAAAATATTGATCTTAAGATAATTATATGCAAAATTGTAATTATATTTAAAAATTTCATATTATAAACTATTTTTTGAAGAGAAAAAAACAATTGTCAAAGAAATTTATAAAATTATTTAATCAGATTATTAAAAAAATTATAAAATCATAAATTAAATATTTACTACTCAGCAAAGTAAATATTGCTATACCTCTACATTCTGAAAGACATACACATTTTCTTTAGAAATCGGTTTTAGTCAAAAGCATTCGCTCAAGTTTTCCTTGATAGAGCGCTATCTGGTGTATCATAAACATTATCTAAATAAATTTGCGTTATAACATCACATTCAAATTCATCATTGACTTTTGCAACCACAAAAGCTACAGATGAATCAAAGAGCTTAAAACAATGATCTTTTTTACCAGGCCTAATTTTTAGGAAGAAAGACTTGGAAGGAAGTTTGTTGAAACACATTTGGTACTCAAATTCACGCTTAAAAACTTGTGCTATTGGGTTTGACGAATTATGTACTGATTTTTTAACACGCTGTAAAAAATTTACATAAGGAAAACAGTTTATTAAGTTTAATGAACAACCAAAATTTTCAGTCGTCCACCAAATGCATATGGTGATGAAGGTTGTAGACAGTAAATTTTTTGCCATAAATATTTTTACAATTATTTACAAAATAAACTAACGGTTCTCTTGCATATTGCATGTGATGATTCCGAATTTTATTATCACTTTGCAGCAATATACTTATTGCAATATTCGGTACTAAAAAATGTTCATAAGCATCACTGTTTAGTATTCCTCGTAAAGCAACTGGACCAGTATACAAAAAAAACCGCCTAAATTCAGTGGCTTTCCAACAATCTACATATAAAATGCTTCGAGGCTGTCTAGCAAATTCGCTTGAAACACATCCATTAAAAGATAAAAGAACATTTAAAGTTCTCTTTATTTGAGAAGATGATATTTTTCCAAATGGCCCCATTTTTCAAATAATTTAACAACCTTTAGACAGTACCTAAACACACCAGATGCATGTAATCTAATACAAATTTTGACACACAGTCAAACCCAGCATTAGAAAGGGGAGAAATCCCTTTTTGATGTGATTTATATTCTTAATTCCTGAATTTTTCATTTGTTCTTTTTTCTAAAACAATTGCGTTGTTGAATTTAATAGCACATAGTTGTATATAATATAATAACACACTAGTTGAAATATGAAATAAATAAATAAAAACATCCTACCAACTAATTCTTAAATTTTAAATCAATAATTTGTAGGTCAAACTATTGAAATTCTTCAACTGTGTCCATTTTTACACTGATATTAAATCGGTTGCTTCTCCTTGTCTAACTTTTAACAAATCTTTTATTTCGACGAGCAAGTTTAACACTTTGTATTGTAACTCTGAATATATCAACAATAATTACAAAATAAAATACAATTATTTGTTGTATTTTGCAATTAATAAATAATGACAACATGTATTTATGATAATCCAATAAATATAGGGAAACTATGATTGAATAATTGAAATACAATGTATAAAAAAGAATTACTTGAATCAGGTAAAGGAAAAGTATCATCTATATTTCTTGTTTTTTCTATTTCCGTAACCTTTTTCTTCGTAAGACCCTCATCTATGTAACAAAAATTTATAGAAGATTAAGAAGTTTATCAATAAATTATTTATTAATGATAAGTATTTTTAATGAAATTAGTTTTAAGTGGAGACAGGTGAACATGTTTTAGCTTATTTTACATTTTATACATTTAAAGTTTAATTTTTAAATAAATATACAGCAGTTGCTGTTTATAAAAAAACCTTTACTCTTTAATAAATGAAAGGGTGAGATACGATACTTTGTATAAAAAATTAAACTGAGATCAAACAAATTAATAAATTTAAAAATATTTTTCTATAAATTGTAATTTTTTTATTTTGTACAAAATACACATTAACCAGCAATTGGTATTTTTGATGTTCCTGGAGAAAGCGGATTCGGACTTTCCATCAATAATGGTGATACTGAATTCGATAGTAGTTTTAGATATTCTGTGAAAAATAAATATGAAATTAAAAATTCCTTATTTTGACTGTTACAAAAACTATTTTTAATTTTGAAACTTAAGTTTTTCTTTATTAAAGTAAACTTTTACCAGCAATTGGAATTTGTGATTTTCCTAGAGAAAAAAGATTATATATATTTGATTTGGGGGTGGTGTTGGATATGCTGTAAAGATTATAAACTACAAGTTTTTGGCTTCATTTCTGGCAAAATGTGATATTTAAATGTGTATATATATATATATATATATATATATATATATATATATATATATATATATATATATATATATATATATATATATACACACGTATATATATAAATGATATTGCAGACTTGGGTGAGCACTATGACGCTATACTGATTTAGGGGTTTAACTGAATTAGGCGCTATACTGATTTAGGCGAGGGCTTCAGTACAACACATCAACTGATTTAGGGAGAACTCACAAGGGAGTTGATAACACATCGAAAAGGTCAGGATTTAGAGCAGGGATCAATTTGTTTTATTATTCTTTCTTTTCCCTCTTCTTTTACATTTAAAGTGAGCAGTTTTAAGGTGAGCAGTTTTCTCTAGTATATATATATACATACATATATATAGATATATATATATATATATATATATATATATATATATATATATATATATATATATATACATACATGTATGTATGTATGTATATATATATATATATATATATATATATATATATATATATATATATATATATATATACACTTATTCTTGCTAATAAAAGTGATTAAAAGGTAAGAAAACTGCATACCATATTTACGTGAGCCGGTTTTGATTTTGGTTGAGCACGTCTTCGTCTTGGTCTCCGACTTTACTGTCTTGACTACATCTCTAGTCTTAAGGGATTAAAAAATCGGATTAAATTGGACTTGTGGAACATCCTTAAGAATCCCCAGTACATCTTCAAGACGTAGACCTATCGTAACAGAGCCCCATCACTGACCCCTCATAATGGGAAATGATCATTAAAGCAGCGACATGGACCCGATTAAAACAAACCATAAAAATGACTAGAAGCCAAGTGAAATCGATGATATGACAAAACACTATATAATTTATTCCCGCTGAGACCTGTATATATAAACATATATAAACTAGCCTGTATAGCCAATTAAATTAATATGGCTATACTTTTTAACCAATTAGTTAAACTACGTGTAATAGTAGAGCAAACTTTCAATTTTCTATAATAGTAAAGAAATAAACATTTACCAGGATTTGAAATTTTTGATTTTACCGAAGAAAGTTGATTTAGAGTTTCAAGCAAAAGTGTTAATAATTGATTTGAAGGTGATTTTGGAAATTTTTGAGCTTCACTTTTTGACCATGATCAAAAGGCAGTGCTTAGCTTTCTAGCACAACTAAGTCAGTTATGATATAAACAACTTGTAATAACCTTTTAATGATATAGTAGCACAAGATATTTTTTGTTTTTTTGGTGAAACACTTATGTCAAAATCTGACTCATCATTTGAGATAAAGTTAAACAAATCAACATTGTCTTTGTCATCACAATAAAAAATAAAAAAATATTTATCATCTGAAATACAAACTTTATTATAAATCTATAATAAAAAAACTATGAAAAAAATTATTTAAGTGCAAATAATTTAATTTTAATTTTTAATAGAGGAAATGATTGCCAATCATCCTTTGGAATAAGTTGTGTTTTGTAGAGCTTTAACAATTTTAATGATTTTAATAGCCATCTAACAGTATTCCCTTTAATCCATTTGGCTGGAGTAGTTCCTTCTTCTTCCTCATTGTTTTCCAGCCAAATTGCCCTTGACCACGACATTTTACAAACTGCAATAACCATTTAATTAATGTCTCAAAATTTAAATAACTAGTTTTTTAAATTTAAATTGAAAAATTATACAGTTGATAAAACCAATAAATTAGTAAAAATAATTATCCAATTTTTTCATTATTTATTCATATATATATATATATATATATATATATATATATATATATATATATATATATATATATATATATATATATATATACATATATATATATATATATACATACTACATCACACTGATTTAGGGATACACAAGGGCTTTGGTACATACATCGACTGACTTAGGGAGAACTTGCAAGGGAGTTGATAACACATTGAAGGGTCAGGGTTAGGGCAGGGATCAATTTATTTTCATTATTCTTCCTTTTCCCTCTTCTTATTCTAAAAAATCCCATAAGAAAAATAGTCAGCTGCTTTGTCTTACTTTTGTATACCTATACATGCATATGTAGATATATATAAACATATACAAATATATACATATAAAAACATTTAGATATATATATATATACATATAAAAACTTATTTATATATAAACATATATATATATATGTGTGTAAATATACATGTATGTTTGTATATATATAATATATATATAAATTCATATATATATATATATATATATATATATATATATATATATATATATATATATATATATATATATATATACATATTTATACATATATATATGTACGTATATAAATATGTTTTTATATACATATAAAAACATTTATATATATACATATATATATACACATACATGTATGTGTGTATATATACATGTATGTGTGTATATATATAAAATATATATTTATATATATATGTATATAATGCAAACATATATATATATATATATCATACATATATTCGTATACATATATATATATATATATATATATACTTATATATACATATATATATATATACTTTTATATACTTATATATACATATATATTCATATACATACATATAATTAATATATATATGTGGCACATACTGCATGTGGCACATGCAGTAAAAAGAAACATTTGAAACATAATTTTATATATATAAATATATAAATATATAAATATATATATATATATATATATATATATATATATATATATATATATATTAATAACTTCTCACAAGTTAACTTGTAATTTCGGACATATTCAGTTAGTTTATAGGATAGAATTGAATAATATTTTAATTGTCGAAAATATTGATTTTAAAAAAATGCAGCGAATATACTAAGTAAAATACTATACAGGATTTACTATAAAGTTTTATTTTAGTGTAATCGGGTGGATAAACAAAATCCAAAAATTGAAAAAGACGTTTTTATGGGACGTTCAAAAGAACGTCTTTTTTTGGTCCCGTATGAACAAATTTTTTTTTAAGTGATTTCCCAGCCGGCACGGGGACGTACAACAAACATACAATGAACGTTCAGACGGAACGTCTTCGACGCGTTCAAAACATATCAATGTATAGACGCTCAAGGACGTCCTATTCGGACGTTCAAAAGACGTCCTATTCGGACGTTCAAAAGACGTCATATAGAGATCTAAATAAGACGTTCTAGTTAAGTTCAGTTTTCTGGAAATAGGCACGCGTTCTATAATAGTTCTAATTAATTTCAAGTAACACCCGTGTTAATCTATTGTTAATATTTTTGTTTATTATTTAATGCGGCAGTGGTGTAGTGGTAAGAGCGCTCGCTTTGTAAGCGAGAGGTTCGGAGTTCGACTCCCACCACATCCCTGGAAGTACCGCGCTCAACTTAGTTTCTCCGCGCAGCGGCCTTGCTTGTCAAGGTTCGTGTTTCGGAGTTAAAGAGTTGAGAGAGGGTTGTACCACGAAATACAACAAAAAAAATAAAGAACACAAAAAAATGAGTAGCCTCCTCGACTGTAGTGGCCCCCTCGGGCTTTGGGGAGGTGAATAATGTAAAAAAAAAAAAAAAAAAAAAAAAAAATTAATTAAGCGATATCGGGATTACTTTTACGCATATGGAA
The DNA here is from genome assembly GCF_022113875.1 of Hydra vulgaris. NCBI lineage: Eukaryota > Metazoa > Cnidaria > Hydrozoa > Anthoathecata > Hydridae > Hydra > Hydra vulgaris. The sequence goes on along the minus strand of NC_061163.1, from coordinate 4,012,732 downwards.
ATTAAGTTCCACAGGCGTACAAGTATCGCTCTAGCGGTATCAGTTCGATATCTATTCTAAAATAAATGCTGGAGCATTTGTTTTAGAATAGATATCTTTTGAACGTACAAATTAGGTTCTGAATGTTTTAAATACGCTAAATTATGCATGATTTAGCAGTTACAGAAAGTTGAAAGGTTCATGATTTTAAGGTCGAAAAGATAATGGAAACGGGAGCAGTTTCGCCTTAATACACGATTTGAATACACAATTAAAAGTATACACAATCTACAAAATATTTCAGTCTACAGATTTTAAAAAATGTCTTGAATACTGTCATTGTCGTTGCTTTCTTTTTCACGACCACCACCGCCTTTTCTGTCCGGCGCTCTTTTTAGGACATTACCAATACACTTTTCGATTTCATTTCCAGTATACTTGGGCATGGCCTCTGTGAAAAAAAAAAAGTAACATTAGAAAGTTTAGAACAATAGTTCATGTTAGCCCTCACACACTTAATTAAATATTAACAACAAAAACCTGTTTATGATATATGTATGATACAGTATAGTTTCAACACTGAAACTAATAAGTCAAATTATATTATAAAACTAAAAACCCAAGTTAAGTTAAAAAAATAAATTATATCTATGTACCAACAATGATCTTTATCAAATTTGTCTTGCGAAATGGCATCTTCTTCCCTGTACCATCCAAATTAAAATTTGACATTAACTTGTTTGTCATTAGTCTAGGTAGTAAATAGAATAATTAAGTAATATATAGCATAAGTTTAAGTATATAATCATAGCGTACAGCTGGCTGAAGAAATGTTATCATGTCAGCTATGAACTTGTGTTATTCCTTTCATATATTTAATGTAGATCATAATTTTGCAGACAAAAAATATAATTAGACAAATAAGCAATGAAATATTTTCCAGATACATTTAAAAGAATTGCTTTAACATTTGCGTAGCATGTGACACCACCTATTTTGGAAAGTTGGGTTCTCTAAAAAAAAATTCAATTATTCATTGATAAGGATGAATGATAGAATTTGAATTTCATATATGAAACTTGTTAGGGTAACTTGTGTTTAAAATTCCTTATTTGATTCCAAAAATCAACAAAAGTTCTATAACAGCAAAATCTGGAAATTGCACCTATATATAATTAAACTAAAACTTACTAAACTAGTATATTGACAATTTACATTCAATCCATTATCAAACTCCTGAAAATGTTCCAAATCAGACATTTGATATATAAAATATGGTAAATCAGGTTACTTATCGTGGTTGCCTTGTTTCTTAGTTTCCTGTAAAATCTCATCTAATTTGTGAAGAACTTTATACTGAAATTCTGTAGAATTGAAAAAAAAAATCAATATAACCAGAACAAAAGAAAAATGTCATTTCAAAACTTTTGCTTTACATCATCTTTATATATGAAAAAATTAATATTTATTAAAACTAATATAAAAACATTCAACATATATATATATACATATTTATACATATATATATGTACGTATATAAATATGTTTTTATATACATATAAAAACATTTATATATATACATATATATATACACATACATGTATGTGTGTATATATACATGTATGTGTGTATATATATAAAATATATATTTATATATATATGTATATAATGCAAACATATATATATATATATATCATACATATATTCGTATACATATATATATATATATATATATATATATATATATATATATATATATATATATATATATATATATATATATATATATATATATATATATACTTATATATACATATATATATATATATATACTTTTATATACTTATATATACATATATATTCATATACATACATATAATTAATATATATATGTGGCACATACTGCATGTGGCACATGCAGTAAAAAGAAACATTTGAAACATAATTTTATATATATAAATATATAAATACATAAATATATATATATATATATATATATATATATGTATATATATATATATATATATATATATATATATATATATATATATATATATATTAATAACTTCTCACAAGTTAACTTGTAATTTCGGACATATTCAGTTAGTTTATAGGATAGAATTGAATAATATTTTAATTGTCGAAAATATTGATTTTAAAAAAATGCAGCGAATATACTAAGTAAAATACTATACAGGATTTACTATAAAGTTTTATTTTAGTGTAATCGGGTGGATAAACAAAATCCAAAAATTGAAAAAGACGTTTTTATGGGACGTTCAAAAGAACGTCTTTTTTTGGTCCCGTATGAACAAATTTTTTTTTAAGTGATTTCCCAGCCGGCACGGGGACGTACAACAAACATACAATGAACGTTCAGACGGAACGTCTTCGACGCGTTCAAAACATATCAATGTATAGACGCTCAAGGACGTCCTATTCGGACGTTCAAAAGACGTCCTATTCGGACGTTCAAAAGACGTCATATAGAGATCTAAATAAGACGTTCTAGTTAAGTTCAGTTTTCTGGAAATAGGCACGCGTTCTATAATAGTTCTAATTAATTTCAAGTAACACCCGTGTTAATCTATTGTTATTTTTTTGGTTATTATTTAATGCGGCAGTGGTGTAGTGGTAAGAGCGCTCGCTTTGTAAGCGAGAGGTTCGGAGTTCGACTCCCACCACGTCCCTGGAAGTACCGCGCTCAACTTAGTTTCTCCGCGCAGCGGCCTTGCTTGTCAAGGTTCGTGTTTCGGAGTTAAAGAGTTGAGAGAGGGTTGTACCACGAAATACAACAAAAAAAATAAAGAACACAAAAAAATGAGTAGCCTCCTCGACTGTAGTGGCCCCCTCGGGCTTTGGGGAGGTGAATAATGTAAAAAAAAAAAAAAAAAAAAAAAAAAAATTAATTAAGCGATATCGGGATTACTTTTACGCATATGGAAATTAAGTTCCACAGGCGTACAAGTATCGCTCTAGCGGTATCAGTTCGATATCTATTCTAAAATAAATGCTGGAGCATTTGTTTTAGAATAGATATCTTTTGAACGTACAAATTAGGTTCTGAATGTTTTAAATACGCTAAATTATGCATGATTTAGCAGTTACAGAAAGTTGAAAGGTTCATGATTTTAAGGTCGAAAAGATAATGGAAACGGGAGCAGTTTCGCCTTAATACACGATTTGAATACACAATTAAAAGTATACACAATCTACAAAATATTTCAGTCTACAGATTTTAAAAAATGTCTTGAATACTGTCATTGTCGTTGCTTTCTTTTTCACGACCACCACCGCCTTTTCTGTCCGGCGCTCTTTTTAGGACATTACCAATACACTTTTCGATTTCATTTCCAGTATACTTGGGCATGGCCTCTGTGAAAAAAAAAAAGTAACATTAGAAAGTTTAGAACAATAGTTCATGTTAGCCCTCACACACTTAATTAAATATTAACAACAAAAACCTGTTTATGATATATGTATGATACAGTATAGTTTCAACACTGAAACTAATAAGTCAAATTATATTATAAAACTAAAAACCCAAGTTAAGTTAAAAAAATAAATTATATCTATGTACCAACAATGATCTTTATCAAATTTGTCTTGCGAAATGGCATCTTCTTCCCTGTACCATCCAAATTAAAATTTGACATTAACTTGTTTGTCATTAGTCTAGGTAGTAAATAGAATAATTAAGTAATATATAGCATAAGTTTAAGTATATAATCATAGCGTACAGCTGGCTGAAGAAATGTTATCATGTCAGCTATGAACTTGTGTTATTCCTTTCATATATTTAATGTAGATCATAATTTTGCAGACAAAAAATATAATTAGACAAATAAGCAATGAAATATTTTCCAGATACATTTAAAAGAATTGCTTTAACATTTGCGTAGCATGTGACACCACCTATTTTGGAAAGTTGGGTTCTCTAAAAAAAAATTCAATTATTCATTGATAAGGATGAATGATAGAATTTGAATTTCATATATGAAACTTGTTAGGGTAACTTGTGTTTAAAATTCCTTATTTGATTCCAAAAATCAACAAAAGTTCTATAACAGCAAAATCTGGAAATTGCACCTATATATAATTAAACTAAAACTTACTAAACTAGTATATTGACAATTTACATTCAATCCATTATCAAACTCCTGAAAATGTTCCAAATCAGACATTTGATATATAAAATATGGTAAATTAGGTTACTTATCGTGGTTGCCTTGTTTCTTAGTTTCCTGTAAAATCTCATCTAATTTGTGAAGAACTTTATACTGAAATTCTGTAGAATTGAAAAAAAAAATCAATATAACCAGAACAAAAGAAAAATGTCATTTCAAAACTTTTGCTTTACATCATCTTTATATATGAAAAAATTAATATTTATTAAAACTAATATAAAAACATTCAACATATATATATATACATATTTATACATATATATATGTACGTATATAAATATGTTTTTATATACATATAAAAACATTTATATATATACATATATATATACACATACATGTATGTGTGTATATATACATGTATGTGTGTATATATATAAAATATATATTTATATATATATGTATATAATGCAAACATATATATATATATATATCATACATATATTCGTATACATATATATATATATATATATATATATATATATATATATATATATATATATATATATATATATATATATATATATATATATATATATATACTTATATATACATATATATATATATATATATATACTTTTATATACTTATATATACATATATATTCATATACATACATATAATTAATATATATATGTGGCACATACTGCATGTGGCACATGCAGTAAAAAGAAACATTTGAAACATAATTTTATATATATAAATATATAAATATATATATATATATATATATATATATATATATATATATATATATATATATATATGTATATATATATATATATATATATATATATATATATATATATATATTATATATATATATATATATATATATATATATATATATATATATATATTAATAACTTCTCACAAGTTAACTTGTAATTTCGGACATATTCAGTTAGTTTATAGGATAGAATTGAATAATATTTTAATTGTCGAAAATATTGATTTTAAAAAAATGCAGCGAATATACTAAGTAAAATACTATACAGGATTTACTATAAAGTTTTATTTTAGTGTAATCGGGTGGATAAACAAAATCCAAAAATTGAAAAAGACGTTTTTATAGGACGTTCAAAAGAACGTCTTTTTTTGGTCCCGTATGAACAAATTTTTTTTTAAGTGATTTCCCAGCCGGCACGGGGACGTACAACAAACATACAATGAACGTTCAGACGGAACGTCTTCGACGCGTTCAAAACATATCAATGTATAGACGCTCAAGGACGTCCTATTCGGACGTTCAAAAGACGTCCTATTCGGACGTTCAAAAGACGTCATATAGAGATCTAAATAAGACGTTCTAGTTAAGTTCAGTTTTCTGGAAATAGGCACGCGTTCTATAATAGTTCTAATTAATTTCAAGTAACACCCGTGTTAATCTATTGTTAATATTTTTGTTTATTATTTAATGCGGCTAGGGTTAGGGTTAAATAAAAAATTATTTAACCCTAACCCTAACCCAAAGCCATCACATAAACTTTTGTCATCTATAAAGGAAAGTAAAATAACTTCATATAAAAAGAACATAAAAGCCAAAAAATATTCCAATAAAAAATAGTAAAAATACCTGATTGAATCTTAACTTTTATAATTGGATATTTGATCCAGTCGTCCTTCGGTGGCCATTGCTGCAAACAAGCTCGAACAACATTAATGCCTATTGGCCAACAAACATTGTTTTCTATAATCCAGGTGGTAGGAATGGTCATTTCTTCTTCCCTTAATGACTCCTTCCATACCACTCTTGACCATAACATAATTTTAACTTTTAATACTTAAAAAATAACAATAAATAAACATAGATCGAAGTAGAATCAAAATAAACATCAGACATTATTGTGCAACTGCAATAAACTCGATATCAAACTATAATAATATATAATAAACAATATAATGGCAAATTAGTGTTAAATTAATGCACAAATTATTAAGTATCAAAGTATATACAGACCTTGTTTCAAAGCATTAAGCAATTTTCGTACTTCTTAAGCAATTTTAAGCAATTTTTTTTTAATTATTCTAATTATATTAAATAAAAAATAAAAATTGCTTGACCTCACAAAAAAGGTTGAGAAAAGAAGACAAAAAAAAAAAGTTCAAAACAAGGCCTGAATATATATATATATATATATATATATATATATATATATATATATATATATATATATATATATATATATAAATATAATAAAATTTTAAAAATAAAACACAATTTTAATATTAAAAATAAATAATTATGCAAATAAGAGTAAATAAGAAAAAATATATACAAAATTTACAACTGTAGATACATTTACTCAACATAAATGAACTTTTCAGTTTCCGCTTCGTGCAAAACAGGAAATATGGCAAGCCCCCTGCGTTCGGGAAAACAAACACACTTTTTTTTCAAGTCAATTTTAGAAATTAATTTTTTTTCAACTTTTCCATAGTTTCTTTCCACTAGCAATGCTATATTAAATCTTAAAGATGGAACTGGTTTCTCATATAGATTAAAAAGATACCTTCGATTAATAACATCACAACTAAAAGCTTCGTTATTTTCATTTTCCGTAACAAAAGCAACTGAATTGTCAGTAAGAAGGAAGCATCTGTCTTTTTTATTTTTCGATATTTTTGTAAACAAAGACTTATGGGGAACATGTTTAAAAAAATTTTGAAATTCTACTTGTCTTTTACACACTTGCACAATAGGGCTACTAGAGTTGTTAACTGACTGCTTTACTCTTTGAAGAAAGTTTTCAAACGGAAAACAAGAAATACTGTTAAGTGAGCAACAATGATTGATACAATCATCAGCTAAATGAAGTAGGTTATGTACATTATATACAGTAAATGTTTCTCCATAAATATACTTACATGAATAAACAAAATGTGCCATCATACTGCGAGCTAAATCTAGATGATTGTTGCGAAACTGGTCGTTAGATGTCAACATAATACCAATAGAAGTGCTTAACAGAAGAAAGTGCTGATATATTTGTTCAGATACAACCCCTTTTAATACAACAGGACCTAAATATATCAAAAACTGTCGAAACTCAGTAGCTTTCCAACGATCTAAAAATTGAAGACTTCTTGGTTGACGAGCAAATTCACTTGGCAGATATCCATTTAAACAAGTTAACCTATTGGAAATTTCAGTTACCTGTGATGCTGATATTTTTCCAACTGGACCTTTCATTAAATATTTTAGGATGCGTTTTGTAACTCCCAAACAAACCAAATGCATATAATCTAAAACAAAAGAATTAACACACTGAATGCCTATATTCACAAGTGGAGAAACAGCTTTTTGATGATTAGGATAGCCATAGTTTTGAAAAGTCAACTCGTCCCTTTTATTGAAATCAATTTCATCATTAAAAACAACTCTATACGAGATATATGAGCCATGCACACAACACCTTTCACAAGAGTTGTACCCAGTGTGATTTACAATACTCTTTAAATAGGCTCTAGCTGGAGCATCACAAATAAAAGCTTTAACTGTTATACTTATATGAAATCCATTAAAATTAATCCCATTTTCTTTAATTTCCAGCCATTCGTTCACGAAATCTGATAGGAAATCCTCCAAAGGGTCAGGTTTGCAATTTCCACAAAAATTCCAATTATAAAAACATCCGAACCCTCAAACATGCCAAGAATAGGCCATAGCTGAACAGTGGATGACCGGAAAAGAGGAAGACCATCAACATTTACAAGTAAATTGATCAAAATATCATTTTTAACAGTTAAGTATGTTAATATTCGTGTGATCTCGCTCTTTATTCCAAAGTATGTATATTCACCACCACATTTATTATGAGTAACTATTTTTCTTGGAGACCGTAGTAATGTTCTGGCATCTTTTGGAAGATTTAATCCTGTTTCTCGAAGAATACATAATAACTGATTTATAGATTCTCGACTCCATTTATTTTCAGTTGCACAAGCAGCTAACCTTAGATTTAAATGTATTAGTGACTGGGGTTCTTCAGGTTCCTCTGATAACACATTATCTGAATCGTCAGCTCCTTCAATACAGTTTTCTGAATCTGAAATTGAATCCACGTCAGTTTGAACTTCTGAATCTATATGAACATTGGAATTAGATAAAATCTGGAAGTCATCTGTTGCACATATTTCACTTTGAATTAAAACTTCCTCTTCTATTTCCATCACCTTTTTATTTATCTGATACCACCTACTTGATCTTGAACCCATCTAAAAGTTTAAAATATGGTTATTAACCTTTAAATAAATACAGGCCTTGTTTTGAGTAAGAAGCATTGAGCTTTTTTTTTTTTTTTTTTTCTTTTCTCAATTTTTTTTGTGAGGTCAAGCAATTTTTATTTTTAATGCTTTAAAACAAGGCCTGAAATTTGAAACATTTATTGTTCTATTTTTCAGGCCTTTTTTTTTTCATTACTAACTTTTATTTTATATATTAAACATTAGTAGATAATAGTAGATAGTATAATTTATTTTAATTCTGACCCTTTGATGTGTTATCAACTCCTTTGCGAGTTCTCCCTAAATCAGTCGATGTACACTACCGACAAAAAGTTTGAGGCAGGTACTAAATTTTTTAAAATTGCTAAATAAATAAACTTTTTCTAATATGATTTGTACTTTAATGATAATGAATACAAAAACTAATAAACATTAAACATTTTTTTATTATAAATTCTTAATTATAATTGTTATTTTAATTAAATTTTTGATTCGTCAAAATATCCTCCTTTATTCTTTATTACAGCGGCACAAATCTTTGGCATTCTATTGATCAATTTACGTAGTATTTCGGGTTGTATTGCATTCCATTGTTCTTCCAACATGTTCCAAAGGCTTTCTCGAGAAGATGGTTGCGTTTCTCGCACTTTTCTGTCAAGTTCTTCCCATAACAACTCGATTGGATTGAGATCCGGCGATTGTGGTGGCCAATCCATGATTTTTAGTACTTCTTGTGTTTGGAGGTCTTCTAAATACGACTTACAAATTTTGCTAGTATGCTTTGGATCATTATCATGCATAAAAACATATTGATCCGGAAATAATCTCTCACCAGACGGCAGTACTTGTTGTTCCAAAATTTCTCTATAAATTTCTTTCGTCATTATTCCTTCAATTCTGTGGATCAATCCAACATTTTCTCCACCAAAACATCCCCAAACCATGACAGAGCCACCTCCATGTTTGACAGTCGGCACTAAACATTCTTCAGAATACCTTTCTCCAGCATATCTTCGGACGAAAACGCGTCGTTTTGAACCAAAAAGTTCGAATTTGGACTCGTCTGTCCAAAGCACGTTTTTCCATTGTTCCATTGACCAGTTTTCATGCCTTTTAGCCCAATTTAATCTTTTTATTTTGTTAACTGGCCTTAATATGGGTTTACGAGCAGCTACACGTTCATGTAAGCCAACTTGCTTCAGCCGATTTTTGACAGTCGAAGTGCTAATTTTAAATTCGTTGAAATTATTGTAAACTGATCGGATT
>NC_061163.1:3883076-3998076 GCF_022113875.1 Hydra vulgaris | reverse complement strand
AAACCAACAGCGCGACTTTTGCATAAACAAAAACTCCTGTTCAATCAGCCGATACCAATGGCTTATTACAAGCTATCAATGGCCCTAAATCGAGTTATTAAGAAAAATTTGTTACGCTTTATAATGCCGACATGACAACATACACTAACGGTTTTAGATTACCTTTAGACATGACAACATATACTAACGGTTTTAGAGTACCTTTGTGTCTTTTGTGTGAGTTTTTTTAAATTAAAAGTTATTATGGAAAAGAAAAAGAGCTTAAAATTGAATTTTATGTTGAAAACTTCTTGAATTTCAACTTCTTGAATTTGTAAGAACTTACACTGCTGACCAATCTACTGCTTTAGCCAATATGGGCGTATTGATTAAAAATGCTACTCTCTTTGTTAATACTTATAGAATTAAACAAAGTACACCTTTAGAAAAAAGCTTGTATATGAATAATAACAAAGACACGTCATACACTTTACTTCGGTTTGCACATTATGAACAAGTGGTTACTAATATTGAAGGAGCTACTACTGTCACAATTTGTCTAGGAAGCATAAAAACATCAGACAATGTTCCTCATGCTAATATATTTTCACTACAGTCTAAAAAAGAAAATGATCATTTAAATAAAAATTGCGAAATGGACCCCAATTTTATAAAATTAATTTCTCTTCAAAATTTCAGGAGAACTTTTGTCAATTCGCCGGGAGACACAATGGAATTTAATTTAGAAAAAATAGACTCCCGGCGAATTGACAAAAGTTCTCCTGAAATTTTGAAGAGAAATTAATTTTATAAAATTGGGGTCCATTTCGCAATTTTTATTTAACTTCGATACTTCAATTTTTATTTAACTTCGATATATATCGAAGTTATGTTTCATGGTGTAAAGGCAACACACCATCTACTATAAACATTAATAATTTCGCTGATTTTTATACTGCATATAATGATTGTTTTATAAAAAATTCATTAGACTATTTTAATTCCGAAAAGAATACAGCTGAACCTTTAGTCATAGATACAACAACTAATTGCCAGCTTTTGTTAGCGGAAACAATACTTTTCAAATTACTGTCACCTTTCAAAAAAATATTGTTGGACTTTTAACCCTCTACTTGCAGCTTCCAGCACAAATGATTCAAACAGGAACAGGAGAAGATGAAAATTACGCATATGTACTCACCAAATATAAATCATCTTAAATATAACTTTAAAACAAATTTATTTTAATCAAAATGACTATTGTTGAACACTTTTTTTTTATTTAAGACGACTATTTAATTCGAAATAATATTATTTATAAAAACATTGTTTTGTTTTTTTGAATGCTCTTCTCCCCATTCTCTATGAAATTTTTATATGGCAAGAAGAAAACGTTGCCACTGTAGATGAGGTACAGGTAAAAGAGATTATCGTGGACAAGGAAGATTATTTTATTTTTTACCCCTATTATAAATGTATATTCACAGACATGATATAAAATAATGATTTAACCAGTACCCAAATCACATACCAAAACATGTATGTATTAAGTTGCCTTTTGCATAAGACAAAGTAATTTGATTGACATATCAAAGACACTTAATTTAGGTGGAAATTGTTATTGATTGTTAAAAGTACTATTAAAACAATGAGATAAATTATATAGCAATCAAAACGATATGGTCAATAGTCATGGATACATGCATGTTTACTAAAATAAAAAAACGAATGATAAGACCCAATAAAATCAAAAATATTGTTGATAAAACTCACTTAAATGATGCAGCATTTTTTCTACAGCTAAAAAAGGAATAAAATAGAAAGTTACAAAATAGGGATACATCATTAAGTAACATCTTAAAAAATACTGCGAATAGGAAATTTTATACTTTTCTTTGATCCACGTGTTCTTAATTGAGTCGACTCCGACTCTTATATAAAAAAATTAGAACTAGATTACTTTTAACAATCGATGTACATGCAATGAATGATTTAATAAGTAACTAAAGAGAGTTATTATTTATTTGTTTTCTTTTTTACCTGACGAAAAGCCTCTTCCCTTTTCTTCGATTGTGACAACTTAACTAACTCGGAAAGAAAGATGCTCAAAAAACTAGGGAGTAACAAAAATATTACAATCAAAATGACGGATAAAAGAGGAGGGGTATGTATACTTGACACAGAAGAATATAATAACAAAGTACTGGAACTGCTAGGAGACAACACCACCTACAAGGAGATTGCATCCAACCCACTTCCCTAAATGATCCACGCTGTCAACACAGTGGTTGACCTTCTCATTTCCAAATCAATAATTAACACCCAAATTGGCAACAAAATTCGACCACAACCACCACATCGTTTACCCAAATTCTATGGCCTCCCCAAAATACACAAGACGGGCACACCACTAAGACCCATAGTATCTGCATGCGGAGGACCAATGGACCAACTCTCAACCTTGATTCTCAGCCACACAATTCCTACAACCCATAGCAGAATCCATTCCGGCTTATTTCAAGGACACCACCCAATTCCTAAAACAATTACAAGGTTACAGAGCAACCACAAACTCCTTCTGGTTAGTAACATCAGATGTTGCCTCCCTATACACAATGAAACCACACCATGACGGCATGGAAACAGTGGTTGAACTTTTGGATGGAATACCAACTATTGCGAAACCCTCCCACTGCTTCCCTTCAACATACATGCAAAGGCTAATCGAAACCATCCTATCCTACAGTAATTTTGAATGGAATAACAGATACTTTCACCAAACCAGTGGTACCTCAATGGGAACTAGGTTTGCCCCACCATATGCTAATATCTTCATGAATAAAATTGACACAACCTTCCATAACAAATACAGAGACAAGATCTTCTTCTACAAACGGTTCATTGATGACATCTTTGAAGGAACTGAACCGGAACTCTTAGAATCACTCCACTTCCTAGACAATATTCACCCCAACATCAAGTTCACATCCGAATACTCAAACCAAAACGTCCACTTTATGGACATCATTTTATTCAAAAGGAGAGATAACTTACTCTACACCACACTATATAGAAAACCAACTGACACACTATGTTTACTAGATTTCGCCTCACACCATCCGCTCCATACCAAAATAGGTATCATATATTCCCAAGCCCTCCGTTATAACCGCCTCATTTCCAACCAAGAGGATCTGGACAGAGAATTAAAAGCCCTCGCCAGAATATTGATATTAAGAGGTTATAGTATTAAAGACATTAATGAACAATTGCATAAGGCCATGAAACGAAACCAGTGGACACTGAATAATACACCTCAACACCATACAAAGAAAAAGGAAGGCGAAATAATTCCAATCATTACACCATTCAGCACTCTGGGGAGACAAATTAACAAGGTAATCACAAATAACTGGAAAACGATTTGGGAAGACCCCACCACGAGTACAATATTTAAAAATAAACCTACACCAACGCATACGATTGAACAAACCTTCGGCGACATCCTCACCCACACCTTTACCTCCACGTCCATTACACCAAACAACATGGATACACAAAAGGGATAATCAGGATAGAATAGGACAAGATACAAATGATTTCAAAGATTATCTATCTGTACATACGTCAACTTATTTACATATAATCTTTTTTACACTCTTCAATTGTTTTTTTCTGTTACTTAGGGACCCCCATTAACTACCTACCGCATCCGCAATTACACTCGGGGTAACACCATTAAACTAACCCCAGTATTCCTAATTTAGTCAGTCAACGCGTGTCCATTCTACTGCGCCAATCCCTGCTCGGGTGGGTTGGTAAATGCAGACTCAGCTGCGCACAACCCTTTGCACTTGCGATATAGCTCCGTTGCGCCACTTCCTATTTTAGTCGGTCGATGTATGCACACTCCGCAACGCAAACCCCCAGTCTAGCTAGTCTTTGTATGCACACTTTGCTACGCCAATCCCTATTTTTAGCCGGTCGGCGTATACCCATTCCGCTGCGCCTATCCCTTTTTATGTCGTGGAGAGACATAACTTACATGAAGAGTCTATATATATTACCAACCTACCCTTACCAATACCATTTGCACTCACGAGTTAGTTCTGTTGCGCCAATTCCTATTCCAGTCAGTCGACGCATGCACACTCCACAGCGCCATTTCCCAGTCTAGCTAGTCTAGGTATGCACACTCCGCTGCGCCAATCCCCATTTGGATTTGGGTCTACATGGGCACTACTGCGCCTATCTCTATTTATGTTGCTTAGATATATATTTAACACAGACAGTCTCTGCAAACATCCTGCCCTTACCAAAACCCTTTGCACTTGCGAATAAGCTCCGTCACGCCAATTCCTATTTGGGTTGGTCGGTGCGTGCGGACTCCGCAGCGCCAACCCCCAGTCTAGCAAGTCGATGTATGCACACTTTGCTGCGCCTATCCCTATTTTTAGCCGGTCAATGTATATACACTCCGCTGCGCCTATCCCTATTTATGTCAAGAATAGATATATTTAGCTTGTAGAGTTTTTACATATTGCCAGTTTGCACTTGCGAGCTAGTTCGGTTGCGCCAATTCCTATTTTAGTCAGTCGATGCATGCACACTTCACAGCGCCAATCCCTAGTCTAGCAAGTCTATGTATGCACGCTCCGCTGCGCCAATCCCTATTTGGATAAGTCTATATAGGCACTACTGCGCCTATCCCTATTTATGTCGTTTAGGTACGTATAAGCGCAGAAAGTCTCTGCAGACTGCCTGCCCTTACCAAAATCCTTTGCACTTGCGAATTAGCTTTGTTGCGCCAATTCCTATTTTGATCGGTCGGTGTTGTGGATGAACACTCGGCTGCGCCAGTCCCTACTTTAGCCTTAGTGCGTCTGTCCTGATCCTGCTCTGTCTGTGCGCGCGCTTCGCTACGCTTGGTCTTGTGGCGATTGTGCCCGGGTGCGTGTCCGGCTGTGCCTCCTCGTACTCGCGGCCTCTATTGCGCCCCGCCGTGCTCTGCGCTGCGGCGGCCGAGTGACCGATGCTGGCGCCGGGTGGTTTTTCGCGCTAAGCTCTCAATATGAACCAATCCCATCCACTTTATAATATCTGGACATGGAAACAACTAATTTAATTTTGGCGCTATTTTCTCAAAATCCACCAATCGGTATCGAACGCGAACGGAAAAGGAACAAGACCTGCGCAACGCTAAAAAAAGACTGGAAAACGCAACGAAACAGATAGAATTGAGTTTTACTACCACATAGAGCATCATCATACCAAGTAGAAGCTATTTGTATGTATTATTAGTTACAAGTGTATATAGTATATCTTGTTCTCCTAAAGAAAGATTTGCCTTCTTCCCGATTGTTTGTAAGTTTATATATAGAAAGAGAACTTTGTTTATATTATTGTACATAGTGGTTCTACACCAAATAATGCCGCTGGACAATAATAATACTGACCTAATAAACTTAGATCTGGATAGTTTTCTACCTGAAGTTAGTGACGCGGCGCTATTAAACATTGATCCTGCAATATGCGCCCCAGAAATAAGTGACTGGGAGTTGCTCAACATTGACTTGGAAGATGTTCAGGGTGCACATCCATTCACCGATGTTATCATGGAAATGGTAAGAAAACAATTTGTTTCATTTGGATTGCCCAACCATAGGTCCACTTAAGATTTAGATTTAGGTTCCTTCTTTATATTATCTCCCCACCCCTATGCCTGTTCCCTTTTCTTATAGGTAGATTGAGGTCATTTTGTTTTCCTCCTATAGTAACTGAGGGCTGTCGGCCATGGAGTTGTTGGTACCAACTTCTTCGAAACAGCCCTGACGTTCCGACATGGCCCTGATGAGATGAAGGGACGTCGTAGTTACATATTTTGGCTTTTACGTGACCCCACTCTACTTATACACTGCGCGCTTCTACACTTACCTCATCACACTTCGCCGTTAGGTGATGACAGGGATGTGGTACACGGTTAGGAGAGTACTATATACTAGTCCTGCGTGTCCACCCTAACCCTGACCCCACCACCCCATACCTCCGTATCCTATACTCACCTTTTCACTTGCTTATGACACG
Source organism: Hydra vulgaris (assembly GCF_022113875.1). Classification (NCBI taxonomy): domain Eukaryota; kingdom Metazoa; phylum Cnidaria; class Hydrozoa; order Anthoathecata; family Hydridae; genus Hydra; species Hydra vulgaris. Next base: position 3,992,013 of record NC_061163.1, on the reverse strand, counting down.
GCTCGTGGTGGCATTTGTACACCCCTCACTTATGAGCGGGGTTGTGCAGATTCCACACGACCCGATGTACCTCTTACACCGTCACGGCGGAAAGTAATTCACACAGGTCCTATACGTGTCTCACTCACAAGCCCCACTGACCCCCCCCCTCTCTCTCTCATAACCACATTACACATTGCTACACTCACCTTACCACGAGATACACGTCAAATACAATACTTACACATACACCTGTACATTTACGCATTTCAATCCGTTCTTCCACACACACATACACACACACACACACACACATCCATATACATAACAACATACTTACTCTTATGATTATTATTATTAGTTTACCTCTGTATTTTAGCCACTATTCTCTTGCACTTCCCTTCTCTCGTTATTATTACTCTTCACTTTTACACAGACTCTATGTCCTCACATTTATCTCCAAATCTTCATTATGTACTCACTGCTCAGTCTAGTTCCAATGTTACACGTGGTGTAACACAACAAAACTAACCCTAAATATTCAGCCCCATGTTACTATGGGGACCAAGTGGACTAGTGAGCAACGACTCGTTTCCGACACACCCTTTGCACACATACGCCACACCTTTATGCATACTTCTTACTGTACTATATTATATAACCTTTTTAGATTCTTACTATTATTATTTTATTCATTTATAAATTTTTATAGTCCTCTCTTTATTCTCTACACTTCTACTATATTGTTATTTTCTACTGGTTTACAGACACAATATCCTCACTTTGTTCTTCATCCTTTTATTATATACTTACTGCTCAGTCTAGTTCCATAGTTACACTAGGTGTAACACCATAAAACTAACAAAATTAGAGCTAGATTACTTTTAACAATTGATGTATTTGAAATGAATGATTTGATAAGTAACAAAAGAGAGTAATTATTTTTTTGTTGTTTTTTTTACCTGACGACAAAGCCTCTTCCCTTTTTTTCGATTCTAAAAGGTTATAACAATAATTATAAAAACATTATTTAAAGTACAAAATGTAATTACAAAATGATGATGCATCATAAAGTAATATCTTAAAAAATACTGCGAATAGGAAATTTTATACTTTTTTTTGATCCACTTGATTTCAATCGAGTCGGCTCTGACTCTTCTATAACAAAATTAGATCTAGATTACTTTTAACAATTGATGTATTTGAAATGAATGATTTGTTAAGTAACAAAAGAGAGTAATTATCTATTTGTTGTTTTTTTTACCTGACGACAAAGCCTCTTCCCTTTTTTTCGATTCTAAATGGTTATAACAATGATTATAAAAACATTATTTAAAGTACAAAATGTTATTACAAAATGATGATGCATCATAAAGTAATATCTTCAAAAATACTGCGAATTGGAAATTTTATACTTTTTTTTGATCTACGTGATCTCAATTGAGTGGCTCTGACCCTTCTATAACAAAATTAGAACTAGATTACTTTTAACAATCGATGAACATGCAATGAATGATTTGGTTAGTAAAAAAAGAGAATAAATATTTATTTGTTTTCTTTTACCATACGACAAAGCCTCTTCCGATTTCTTCGATTCTTAATGGTTATAACAATAATTATAATAACATTATTCTAAGTTCAAAATGTAATTACAAAAAGATGATACATAATTGAGTAATATCTTCAAAATAGTGATAATAGAAAAATTTATACTTTTCTTCGATCCACGTGATCTTGCTCGAGTCGGCTCCGACTCTTCTATAAAAAAATTAGAACTTGATTACTTTTAACAATCGATCTACATGCAATGAATGATTTGATAAGTAATAAAAGAGAGTAATTATTTATTTGTTTTTTTTTTTTACCTGACGACAAAGCCTCTTCCCTTTTCTTCGATTCTTTAAGGTTATATCAATAATTATAAAAACATTATTTTAAGTACAAAACGTAATTACAAACAGATGATACATAAAAAAGTAATATCTTTAAAATACTGTAAATAGAAAATTTTATACTTTTCTTTGATCCACATGATTTTGATCGAGTTGGCTCCAACTGTTCTATAACAAAATTAGAACTAGATTACTTTTAACAATTGATGTACTTTAAATAAATGATGTGGTAGGAAACAAAAGAGAGTAATTATTGAATTGTTACCTGACGACATCTCAGCTTATTTATTGGATTCTAAATAATTGTTATATATATTAATATATAGTGAGTAACATTTACATTAAACGTTTTTTACATTAGTCAAAAGAATTTTAAATAAATAATACAAGAAAATAAAATTATTTATATAAAACATTAATATTTTGTTTTTTGAATTATTTAGGTCGGTGTTAATGATATCATTATAGTTTGTCAGAAATAAGATCGATAATTTAAGCAATAATTTGTTGTTGTACTTGGTGCTTTTACCACCGGTTTCTGAACATATCTTGAGCATTTTATGCAACCTGTAACAACCTTATGATTGCCCATATTAATGATTTTTTTGGTGTCACAGATATTACAATATGATATTATCTTTTGGATGATAAAAATGTATGATAAACCCATTTTGTTTTATTGATCAATAATTGCATTAGTAGTGTAAGGCACCTTATCAGGCCCTGCGGTAACATACCAGGAACGACGGTAACATACCAGGAACAAACCAAACCCAGAGCGTAGCCCTAACTTTCAGGGTTGAGATTTGGTTAGGGAATGGGTGAGGGTTTTCAACAATACTTGTTTTGTATAAGCATTTTTTACGGACATACTAAATAGTGTGCCTGAAATACCCCTCCGCCTTTTTTTAAAGTTTACTTCTAACTAAAGAATAAACAAATAAAAACGTAACAACAAATTAAAAATATATATATTTTTTTAATGCAATCAATTTGCACAATACTGTAGCTTATCATTATTTTTATATACTCACATTTATACTACTGATAAATCTTTGCAAGACTGGTGCAGTTTTATTGATTTATAAATAAGTTTATAGAACTGTTCAATATTAGATTAGTTTGCTATATCTTTAAATATAAAATTTCTTGCTATAATCTCTGGATTTATAAAGAAAAGCATCTAGACAAGAGACCCTCCTTAGTTAATCCAAACGAATTTTGTTTTGAACAGGGTTCACACCAGAAAAAACTATTGAATTATCCAGGATTACCCAAGACGATTTTTTTCTTTGACTAGGATATTTGCTTCATAATTTCTAGGACATACAATATAAAAAGTTTTTATAGACTTTTTTATAGATAGCTTAAAGATAACTCAAAATACGCTACTAAATGTAAATTAATTTAGAAATCAAATGTAGAATAAAAAAATATATTACAGCTACTTAAATATAGCTACCAGCACTGGATAACTAAATGTAAATTCAAATAAAATTTAACAAGGAACTATTTTTTATTTGAAAGGAAACTTTTAATGCAACTAATTTCAAAAACATCATAATCATTTCAATACTCATAATATAATTACGGTTTTAGCAAAACAACGAAACAAAAACTAAAACTCTATAACTACAAAAATATGTTCTATAACTACAATATTAACTTAAAATATATAACTCATATAACTATAACTACGGTTCGGCAATATGCATGCACGCATGCGCATGTCATACATTACATGCTCATGCACATGCACATGCATGCATGTACATGCGCATGTAGATTAAGCTAGTAAATCAAATTTTATGCAAATCAATTGTGTTGAAAAACAACATAAAATTAATTTTCTAATACTTCTAATCGTAAACAACTTCAAAATCTTCAAGTTTTAGATTTTGTTCAATTTCAAATTCAATAATTAGCTGCAAAATACACTCAATCTATGATAACTTTTTATGTCTTATTCTGCAAATTCTTGCTCAAGTTCTTCGATCATAGCTCCTTCATCTTGTATATAGTCGTTTTTGTCACGAGTATCCATCAGTACGTTATTTGTATATAGAAAAACTAGCTTCTCTACTCGTTCATTTGTTAGACGATTTCGAAGGCGTGAATGAATAAATCTAAAGATCGACCAAGTTCTTTCTGCTGCAGCTGATGTGCATATCATCTCATTGATGGAAACTGCCACTTAATAAAGTTCCGGATACTTGTTGCGACCAATAATGCACCAATAGTTTTTTGCAACTTTCCGATCATTTTGGAAGGAAGCTCAATGTCCTTAACTAAGTTTCCCAAACGAGTTCAAAAGGCAGGGGACTTGATTAAAGTCAGGACTGCTGCTGATGTGGTTTTGGGTTGAATTTCGTTTAATGCGTCGTTTTCCTCGTCAGCAAGCTTGATCAAAACATACTTGGAGAGAAGAAGAGAGTTCATCGCATTGTACAAGCTAAACCAGCGTGTTGCAACAGGCATGCAGAGAGATTGAGTGACATTTGCTGTACGTCGATATTCATCAAACATTGACTTGACCATATGGTGGTTTTTGATGAACTTGATGATCTTTTCCGACTCTTTAATTGTTTTTGCAGCTTCTGTGGTACTGGCGACGTCTTTAATTAATAGATTCATGCCGTGGCCGCTACAACCACTTGCTGAGATGTGTGGGTATGTTTCTTCGATTATCTTCCATGATGACTTCATAACAGGTGCATTATCAGAAATAAAGCTGCAGAACTTTTGTGAACCAATCTTGTCGATGACTTGGATGATAGCAGCAGCAACTGCAACTGAGTTCTGAATGATTCCGGAGGTATCGATAGATGAATAAAAAATAGCTTTTTGACCCGGTGCCTTGACGCAGAAATTAACGATGTGATCACCTCTAATGTTTGTCCAACCATCTGACATCAACGTTAGATTACGGTGAGATTGGATGATTTCATCGACAGCAGCAGAGCACTTAATAAAGTGCTTATCGAGCAGCGGTCCTGATAAGGTCTTTGCACTCGGCATAGCAGCTGCGTATGCTGGATTGAGCGCCTTAACGAAATCCTTGAATGCATCAGATTCAACTAGTCGTAGAGAAATGCCAGTTCTATAGAAGTAGTTTGATAATTTCATAACAACATCTGCCTTCCATTATCCATTTGTTGTGTCAGCTACATGTGAAAGCGGTTCTTGTGAGGCTTGCATCGGTTGAGTGTGTTCATTTTGAGAAGATGTCGAAAGATGTGCTGGTGATTCTGATTTGCGTTTCGAAAACAGTCGTTTTTCTTCGAGACTGGCATTTGGACAGGATGATCTTTTGTGTGCTGCAAGACGTTCTTTGGACCACTGGACACGTTTATCACATAATTTGCACTTGCCATAATTAGTTTGACGATTGTAGTCGGTTAAATAGTTTGCGACTTCAATTTGACTCATTATACCATTTTTCTAACGAGAAACGATTTTCTAATTAAATGTATATGATTCAAATGTATGCAAATCATTACTTACGATAGTTTTTGAAGCAAAATAATAAAGAAAAATGAGTCAAAACTTAAATTAACTTTAAAAATATTTCAAAATAATGACCTTAATAAATTTAAATTTTTTGTTACCGTTAACCCACATGCGCATGTACGTTCGCACGTACATGCGCATGCATGCGCATTTTTAACATGCGCATGCATGCATGCATGCATGTAAATTTCCGAACCCTAACTATAACTCAAAAGTATGCTTTTAAGATTTAACAGTGAATTTATAATTTTCATGAATCATCTTTTTTTCTTGTAAATCATCTTTTGATTGTACAAATCCTCGATTTCCTTTTGTAACAGCGTAATAAGATGTATTAGATAGGAAAGTGAGCAACTCGTATTTGAAAAAGTAAGCTAATCCGAATGTTTCAACATAACTGGCATTGGTGGGTCCACATTGAAACAACTTAGCAATGATTATCTGGAAACATTTTTCTAAATAATTTACCAGAATCAGCTGAAGAATTCATTGAATATTTAGAATAAACAATATTAAGAAGCCAACAAACTTCAGCTTTTAGCGTATATGTATTTATTAGCATTTTATATGTATTTAGTAGCAGTTGGCATCAATGGCTTGATATTGTTTGCAGAAAAAGATCTCTCTATGTGCTTTTTACCTTCCATGTGCGAAGTTAAAGCAGCTTTTTCTATGATAGCAATATAATGTCTTTAGTAAAATAACTGAAAATCATAGCAGTTTCTGTCTTTTCTGTCAACAAGCCATTTTAATTGAAAAATACATGTATTTTTAGGCATTTTCTAATTATTTTAACCAAAAATAAAACCAAAAAACATGAGCATTTAAGGAGTCAAAAAGAATTTAGAATCTCTGATATTTCATACTTTCATACTAAAAATTATTCAAAACTATACAACAATGCAAAAATTAAATGCTAATCAAAACTATATACATAAACTACCTATACATTTTTGATTTATGGAAACCTCTGTGATGATATCTTTTAAACAATATTTTTAAAACAACTTTACCATATCTAATATTATATCTAATATTCAAAAAGACCTAAACACAAAAAGTCTTACCTATGCTTGTAACTGAAATTTGAGATGGTTAAAATTGAGGATTAAATTTTAATACTGTTTGAAATATATTAAAAGCAACAACTGCATAATATATATAATCAATATATAAACAACAAATATATATATATATATATATATATATATATATATATATATATATATATATATATATATATATATATATATATATATATATATATATATATATATATATATATATATATATATATATATTTAACAACAAAAATATATATATACAAATATATATATATATATATATATATATATATATATATATATATATATATATATATATATATATATATATATATATATATATATATATATATAATCCAATAACAAGTGTACATAACATTACGCTTATATTATTACATATAATATTACAAAACGATAAAAAATAGTAAATAATTGATCTTTTGCCAGATAAAGACGCCATTATAAAACGCATTGCGTTCTGGGATCGCCTCGGAGCAAACAAACTTGATAAATATATAATTCTATGCGAATATCCAGCAATTATTGCATTAGCCTAGATTATTATTCTTATTTATTGGTTTTAATATGGTTTTTACTTCAGTAGTTTTGTCAAAGTGGAAAATAGATGAGTTAAAAACGTATTTATTATCAAGAGGTGTCCCACTTGGTTCAGGAATTGCACGAAAAGCACTTTTGATAGAAAAAGTTATTATGGCAGAAGCTTTAAACCTACCATTGTTACCTACTACTGATAACCGTATTAATGAAATAAATAACAGTCGAAGAAGGAGTTAGTAGTTGACGATGTTTTACATCTTCCATTTCCTGAAGATTTAAAAAGTAGCTGGCAAAGTGGAAGTCAATATCTTCCTAATGCGACTTTAGAAGTCATTAAAGAATATGCTACAAATAAGAGTGCAATGAAGGCATTTAGAGAAGGAAAAAACTTGCAATATTCTGGGCATGTTAAAGATGTCACCTTTAATAACATTGTTGACAGTATTCGGTATTGTTACGTTAGAGCTACTGTTGTTACTCAGACAAGAATAAACGAAAATTCATATTTAGTTTGGGTATGTTTTTATGGTTCAGAGTATGTTTTTACTGCTGAGTGTTGGTGTATTGCAGGTTTCAGTTTATCTTGTAAGCATGTCTTTAGTTTATTGCATTATATTGAGAATGAAGTCAGGTTAGGCCATAATAAAACATGTACTGGCAAAAAACAACAATAGGATGTACGAGTTGAAAAGCGCCAAAAAATACATGAACCATGTGAAATAAATTCAGTTATTTTTAAGCGACCACATCTTGAAAATGATGATGTTGAACCTGGTCCTAGTAGAAACTTATATGAACCTCGATCACGAACAGACATTAATGTCACATATTCAAGTGAAGACTGGGAGAATATTGCTAAAGCTACCAACGGTAATGCAAGTGTTTTGCAGTTTAAAAAAATAATTTTTTATAAGTTAGATATTGATTTTACAATTGCTACAGAATATCCTAAAACAATTGACCAGTCAAATTCTATTAATTGGTTTATATATAGAAATGGTGTTATTACATCATCAGTATCCCATGAGGTAATTCAGAAAGTTAGTGATAGGCAAACAATTACAAACCCAATATCCTCTTTTAATTTATGTTCAAAGATTTGTATCTTTGCACATAAATTAAAAGAGGATATTGGGTTTGTAATAAACGTCCCTATCATGGGGACGAAGCAATGAAGAATTTGCTGTCAAACGTTATGTTAGAAAAAACAAAAATTTACATAAAAATTTTAGTTATGACATAGCAGGCTTGACAATATGTTCTGAGTATCCATTTCTGGGTGCAAGTCCTGATAGAATTATAAATTGTACTTGTTGTGGATTTGGTTTGTTAGAATGCAAATGCCCTTTTTTAGCAAGAGATAAAACTACTTCAGAATACTTTTCAATGACTTCTTGTTTTATAGTAAAAAGTAATGGAAGTTTTGCAATCAAACTTAATCACCCTTATTACACCCAAGTTCAGCACCAAATATTTGTTACAGGTGCCAATTATTGTGACTTTGAAATTTATTTAACCAAAGAATCTTGCACATTTCGTATTTCTAAAGATCTAAATTTCTTATTAAAGTGCCTACCAAAATTAGTTACATATTTTAACGATGTTATGCTTCCATATTTATATGACATAAATTTTGTGAGAACCACCTACACCTGCAGTAAAGTCATCCAAAGCCTTGTTTCACAAGTTGAAAAAGTAGAAAAGCAAAATACAGCAGCATTAGAACTAAAGCAATTATCAGATAATCACCAAATGCTGTCCAAAGACTCACCACCATCTTGTAAAAGAAAACAGTAGAAAACCATATAAAATATATATATATATATATATATAAGTCGAATACGCATTAAAGTAAGTAACACTTCATCTTCAACAAAAAGCTTTCGTGCTGGACCAGGTTTCCTTGTACTTGAAGGTTTACTAGCAGGACTAAACTGATATTGCTTTGGTTCAAATGAACGTTTATAATCCATAAAATAAGACACTTTTTTATGTTTAGCTTGAACACGACTAACAATATATAAAAAAACATTTTCAGTGGGACACTCAGTATACAATTTTATGACTCTGGGTAAAGAACGCACTGCCTCCCATGTTAATCTTTTATGACTACTTTGTTTATAAAGTGCTGTTGGTGTTAGATAAGTTGCTGGTGTGTTAGTAATTAAATCGATTTGTTGTGGAGAATGTTGCTGATTAGATGCTGTTGATGATAGACATGGAGGAGATATTGACAGAGAGGACAGTTGGGGAATATTGTCATTATTGTTACTGCTACTAGTAGTGGTACAGGAACTTGAGAAATGAGTATATTTATGTTTTTTAGAAACTTTAGTAGGTGTATATCGAGGAATTGGTAATTTTCTTTTATTTTGAGGAGGAGATATTTCGTATCCTTTCAAATATAACTTTGGATGAGGGGATAGCTCAGTTGGCTTCCCATACTCAAAATGATTTGCACATACTTTTGTATTCTTATTTACAGCATATAGCTTTCTTTTTTTTGTTAAAGGATCGACTATTTCTCTGTTAATAATTTTACTCCATGTGGAAAAATATTTCTCTTTACAAGTAAAAAATTTCAATTCGCTGAAACTAAAAGTCTTATAAATATGATCTTTCAAAACATACTTTTCTTTGTATCGACGATCGTTGTTACAACCAAAAATTGCACAATGATTGCTCTTACCCATTACAAAAGAGTGTTGCAAATAAAAAAAAATAATAGTTATAAACCAAATAGATAATAATGGTCATCTTTTAAAAAACTATAGGATATTTACGAGTTTTACTTTTGTTTGCTCCCAGGCAATCCCAAAATGCAATGCTTAGTTATAATGACGTCGTTATCTGGCAAAAGGTCTATTAGAAATACCTTAACTTTTACTACGTGCGCCACGAGGTTTCGAAACTTTAATGTTGTTTGAAATAACATGAAAGTAACGCATGCGTATAACATTCCAAAAAACAGTTCCAGGTCTGCGATTTCTTCAAAATCGGAAATGTTAGAATGAGCGACATTAAATAGCACTAACCACGCCGCACATTTATAGTTTGATTTCTGCAAACAAATTCAACCTAACCAAACACATTGCTACATTTGTTTAGAAAAGAAATGACTGTTCCAGTTTTGACCGGTTGTTTAAATCATCTTAAGATAGAGGTTATTGCAAGTCTTATTGCGAAGAGCAATAATGAAGATAGACCAACTACTCTCAACATTCCTCAGGCAGGCGAAGTTTATGCTATACAAGTGAATCATGGAAAAGGTTAGGCAGCAATATTTCAGTACACTTTTAAAGTATTTGTATTTTGTAAATATATTTGTATACTAAAATAGTATAATGTAGAATATAGCATAGTTATTGGGTTATATTAGTAAAAATCAGTTACTATGCTTTAAGTTACTTAAGGCTAACTTTACTTAATAAGTGAAGTTTTTACTTTAAACACATTAAAAGAAGTTATACTTGTAATCTTTTAATCTACAGTGTATATACTGTAGACTAAAGTCTACACTGTAGGTTACATCTACACCGTAGATGACAATCTACATGTAGACTGTAGCCTACATGTAGTTTACCAGACTGTATACAGTTGTATTTCTTTTAATATGTTTGAAGTAAAATTTAGCTTTAATTAGGCATAGTTAATCGTTTACTAAAGCATATGCTACAGTATAGCAAGGTATTTTATTAATAGATAAAAGGGCATCTAAATGTCATTCAATATTATATTAAATATTGTTAAGATGTCATTCAATATGCAATATTATTTTGAAGCTAAAAATTGTCTTTCCTATTATATATATTTGTTTGATGATTTATTTATTATTGTAAAATGGCTCTATAGCAAACTTACATGCTTATGTAAGTTACATGCTTTATGTTTTTTAATGCTTTATGCCAATAATGGCATAATATATAAAAGATAATGCAATATAAGACATGATATAAAAAAAATTCTGCAGATTTTTACATGACCTTTTTTATACATACTATTTAAAAGTATCTGTGTTATGATTTTAAAATGTGAGCGCCAATGTGCTTTCATTGTACTTGCTTAAAAATAGTTACATATTATAGTAATATAGTAATTGCTGTATTATTAAAAATATTATTATAAATTATTATTAGTAGTAGATACAGTGTAGCTATGCGTTAATAGCGAGTGAATTAAAAGCTCATTTTTGATAATGTAGGTATATACTAATAAAAAGAATTAAAAATTTATTTTAAAATTACATTATAACACTCAAGACCAAAAGTAAATTTTGTTTAATTTTTTTTTTTTGCTTTTTATTGGTATTAAGATTTTTTATTAGCATAAAAAATTTTTATTAGTATTAAAAATTTCTATTAGAATAAAAACTTATTATGTTATTTTTTTTAATGCTATGATATGGTATATCAAATATATGGTTATCAAGGCCAAAATCCTAGAGAAACATGTCTCTATGATGGAATAAACGCTAGATTTTTAAAAAATTTTGAGTGGACACCCTGTTCAATGATGCCCTTTCTCTTTTAGACAAGGTGCATAAACACAGTTTACACATAGTTGGACCTGCTTTTGCAGCCAACCTCTAACAATTGCTACATCCGCGTAATGTTGCCTCTCTTTTTCTTATCTATAAATACTTTAACGTGAACATACCTGCTCACTATTTTGTATATGGTTTAAGGAAAAAAAAATTATAAAGAGGAGAAATAAGATTCAATTGGTTTACTCTAACAAGAACATTATTTTTGAATTTTAAGACACGTAAGCCATCAAGCAGTATAAGATTCAATTGGTTTACTCTAACAAGAACATTATATTTGAATTTTAAGACACGTAAGCCAACAAGCAATAGACAAATGCAGCACAATAGAAGTTTTTTAAAATGTGAAGCTTTTTCAACATATAATCATAAGAAAAATTTAGTTCATTTAAAAATGCAGTACTGTTTCTTTAATTATTGTACCTAAATAACATAGAACTTAAATCAGTGAGGACTTCAAAGGTATTGTTAGTTAATATAATTAGCCTACAAAAAGTTCAATAGCATTAATAATTTAGCAATAAACACAGAGTAATTACTACCTAGATAGCAATAAATTTGTGTTTATTGTTGATAATAAAGTTACATTAAGGTAGTAGTTAACTTTATTATCAATCTTATTTAATATATTGTCAATATCATTATTTAAATTATTTTCAATATTATTGAATATGTGTTCAACATAAATATTATTTATTAATATATTATCGTTCTAACTATATTATCAATCTAAATTTATTACTATATCAATCTTAATCATTCTACTAATACAACTTTGGCTTGCTTAATCATTTATTTAAAATAAATATAATTTGACAAATGCTCTCATGTTTCTTTGTAGCTTAACGTGAGTGCAGTTTTTGCCCTCATGCTGTGCACATTTAGTGACATAGGGGCAAATTCATTTTATGAGACGATTTAGTGTAACATAATATTGTTACGCGGGCATTATTTTAATATAAGGCCAAAATTCGTATCTCCAGAGCTAGGCAATTTATAACATTAGGGCAACCAGGGTTTACTACTACTATTACTACTACTATTACTACTACTACTACTACTGCTGCTGCTGCTGCTGCTACTAAAAAAATATATATATATTAAATTTTGGGAATTTTAAAACCTTTGGGAATTTTTAATCAATTTGGAATTCTACAGTATACTCAGTGTCATTTGGCTAATAATTAGATTAGCTAACACCTTGAATATGTTCCCTAAATTTTCTGTTTTGATTATAATGAATTCCTATCTTGTTATAAAATTGGTTTGGTCTCAGCTGAATTTTGTATTGTTACCTTTCATGTTTTGAACTTTGTTTGTTTGCCCATATTTTTGCTCTTTGGTTGTCCGAATTACCACCACTTAATTTATATGATGTGAGGTAATAACTAATTTGTAAATGCTATTATAATTTAATAGCGTTTACAAGTCTTTAGTGTAAATATGTCGTTGTTTTTCCTAATATCTATTTTTGTACATAATTATCTTATATAGAGTTTTTGTTGATTACAAAAAATCTATATAAGTTGTAAATAATACGTAAAACAATTGAGTTCTTAAAAGTAAAGAAAGTTGTAGTTTTTACAAGCTATTTCGGCATCATGACATCGATTGCAAAAATGATCGGAAAATTTGATGGATCTTGCGATGTTGTTGCATGGTCGGGAAAAATCAAGCTAGTCAAAGAGTTTCAGAAAATGAGAGATTGTTCGAGACGGAGGATGTTTTCAATATGTGGGCACTTAATTGAACACTACCAATTGGAAACTGGCTCAGAATTGCCGGCAGTTTCACAAAACGTTATAGTCAAGGAGATGCTTGGTATGATTTAATAGGAGATCAAGCGCAGTCATAGCTGGTCGAAATATTGCGCCGTTTGGAAGCTAGTGATCCTGTAAAAGGGACATGGAATGCTGATGGTATTCAAAATAGAGCAATGTGATGCTAGTATTGTGGTGTGATGCTAGTAGTATTGCAATGGGCGTTGCAATCAAATATAATGGCGTAATCAGAAACTTTTTCCGGATATTTCCGGAATTCCGGATATTTTTGAAATTTTTTACATTTTCCGGATAATTAAATAGTTTTCGAAAACACAATTTATAAAATTTTTGTTTGTTTGTAACTGTCATTAAATAAAACAGTAACAAGAATATATAAACAGCAGATGTGTTGTCCATAAATAACGGAACGCTATGTTTAGTTAACAAACAAAGACAAAAAGATTTCCCTCGCAGAAGAAACCTAAAAATAATAAGCATTCTAATTGAAGTTTAATAAAAATCCCAGCGCAAAAAGGCGATTGATATCCTACTTTTAAAATAAAATTAGCGATGAGTGTCAAACTCTTCTCTTTTTAAAAAAATTTTAAATTTACATCTTTTAAATAGCTCTTTTAGCTATTAGCAAAGAGATTTCATTTTTTATTGTTTTATAACTTTTTTTTTAAGTTAATCACTTTGCTTATGGAATCTTTTCTCAGTATGTTTGTCGGTGATTCAAAATTTATTGCACCATTATTTCGTTTTCTGTCCAGTCGTATCATTGCAAATCTCTTCTCGTACGCACTTTTTGAAAGTATCATTTTTTTGCATTACTTTTTATTAATTGGAGACTTTAAAAAGTTTTGACGATGGTATTGGGTTATAGAGTTGCTTTTCTTTGAACACAAATCAAATTTAACTGTTTGAATTGCCAAAAACGTTTCTACATCAAGTCTTCTTGTTTATGACATCATTCATGATAAAGTAAAGCAAAAGAAATAAATAGTTTAAAGAAACTTTTTTTCGTTTTTGATTTACCTGAACCACTACAATATAACTATGTTATCTTTTGTTATCTATTATAATATAATTATGTTATACTTTTGTTTATCATAGTTAAAATAAATTTAAAGATTTTATTTAAACTTTATCTAACAAACGCTTAAACTTTTTTAATTTTGGAGCAAGGAAATTTTTTTATAAAAGAAGAAGTCGTTGTATTAAAAATTAAGTTTTAAACATCTTAAGTGTGAAAGTTATTGTAAAAAACTAACTGATTACAGAAAAATAATTAAATATCTTTTTACTTTATTTTTATTTTATTTATTTTCTTTGTTAAATGTTTATCTATTTGTATATCTTTGGTCAATTGAAGCAATAATTCATTATCCATTATGTATTTAAATGTATAAGTGCATGTCTAAAAATGTTTCCGCATTGTTTAACAGCTTTTAAATATAGTCTTCTACTTTTTCTTTGGCTTTTTCTTATTATTATTGTTAATATTTTATTATTATTATTTCTTTTTTGATGAAAATTTTATGTAGTTTTTTATTCATAGATGCAGTGAACAAGGATACTATTGAACTGGTGTAATATTATAGTAATATTAAAAAATGGAAGAGAGCACGCCTCTCTACTTATTAACATCTTTTTGTAAATTCCTGATTTTTTCCGGATAATTAAGGAAAAAAATTCCCGGATTTTTAAAATATGGTCAGGATAATCTATGCGTAATAGTTGAAGATGTAGCATGGCTACAAATTATAAATGACATCATGTATATTAATATGGCTGAATTAGACGCTATGGTGCGTGGAATAACCCTAGCTGTTAAGTGGGACATCAAGAACTTAATGATAATTACCGACTTGGTAACTGTTCATGGATGGTTAAAAAGTGTGTTGACTGAAAGTCATAGGGTTTGGTCAAATGGACTATCTACAAGGAATACAGTTGGAACATCATGGTGAAGTGGGTTCCGTCCTAAAAAAAACGAGCAGATGTATTGACAAGACGTTTCAAAAATAGCGGTTAAATGAAATTTCACTAAAAAATGTTATAGAATTATGTTGGATATATATTGCCGATAAAACTCATAAATGTCACTCGAAGCATCATTTTGGCGTTAATCAAACAATGTTTACAGTACAATAAAGAACCCCGCGAGTGTCAAGAAAAGACGTTGAAGACGGTGTGCGCAAATGTTGTCAATGTAATCCAATTGAACCAGCGCCAATAAAATGGGAACTTGGAGTGCTAGATACACCAGATACATGGTATTGTATTGCATGCGATGTGACTCACTATAAAGGGTCACTGTACCTAACAATGATTGACTGTGTATCAGGTCGATTTGCAGTATGGAGAAAGATGTTACACGAAGATACCAAAAGTATATTAATTCAATTGGATTCCGTATTTAGGGAGCATGGCCCGCCACAAACTATTGATGGACAATATATATATATATATATATATATATATATATATATATATATATATATATATATATATATATATATATATATATATATATATATATATATATATATATATATATATATGTATATATATATATATATATATATATATATATACATATATATATATATATATATATATATATATATATATATATATACATATATATATATATATATATATATATATATATATATATATATATATATATATATATATATATATATATATATATATATATATATATATATATATATATATATATATATATATATATATATATATATATGTATATATATATATATATATATATATATATATCATATATATATATATATATATATATATATATATATATATATATATATATATATATATATATATATATATATATATGTATATATATATATATATATATATATATATATATATGTATATATATATATATATATATATATATATATATATATATATATATATATATATATACGGTACTTCTCCTAATATGAAGAAGTACCGTTTTGGCTTTGATGACGTTTTCTGTAGCCCTAAACCCACTCTCTTATAGACATATATACATATAAATATTATTTTTAGACGATTGGCGGGCAGATGGGTATAGGTGGAAGCAAAATGGCTGCAGTAAAATTCCTCGGCGTTCGCCACTTTACACAAAGATCCATTTTGCCACTGTTACATCAACAGGAATTTTAAATGATTTCCAGAAGTTTGTGTACTGTGATCTGAGTCGGACAGATCTTGTTGTTATCCATTACATTAGTAACCACAACCTTGCAGTTTTAGTTCCTCATGGTAAATATATCTTACATTTTGATAATGATTTTTGTTTTTATTTTAAAAGTTTTACATAAGTTTACTACTAAAACCTTCTTTAAATGCTAACTAATACTTTAAAATAAAAATACTTTAAAACGTTACTAATAAAACCTACTTTAAATGAAATTTTAAATAATAATATTTTTAATTAAAGTTCATATTGTTTAGCCTCCTCTTTTATCAATTCTAAATTTTGGCTTGTTTTTCCCCGTCCTTCCCTCATTTTTTATGACCTTCATACGCCAATGATACACACACATATTTATATATGTTTGTGTAAAGTATGTATATTTTAGGTAATTCCAGAAAACCAATCAAGTTCTTACCAACAGTTTCATCTGTGCTAGATGCAATTGCTGATTCCCACAGTTACAAGGACCTTCTTCTTGGTTGCAAGGATTGTTAGGTGTTATTCTTTTTTATATATTATCGCGTAAACAATGCTATCTACATTTCCACTATTATTCTATAATTGCATGTGTATTAAAAAGGATGCAAAACAGAGTGAAATTTGATGACAACTGTGTACCAGCGTCTAAAGATTCTCTGTTGAATTTTCCACTTTTATTATCAGTTGTGAATTCAGATATGAAACCAACTATACTTGAGACACCTATTTTAATTTGTGATTATACAAATTCAATGGCTACTGCAGATGTTCAGCCATGGTTTCAGTTTGAAAATCTGAATCTCACCAATGACGATCGAAGCCTTATTTTAAATCCAATGAGGCTTCTCAACGATAAAGTTGTTTTTGCTGCAACGTTATTGTGTAAGCGCCGATTTCCAGATATTAAAGGTCTTGAAGACCCGATTCTGTGCTTTGCTGGTCTATGTAATCCTTCTAGAAGGGCTTTTGTTCAAATTTTTAATGATTCGACAAAAGGACATTGGGTAACTGCCTTAAACCACCATTGTAAAGATAATCAAATAAATATTTATTGTAGCCTGCAACTTTTTCCGAGTACAGACTGCATTTACTCAATTTCTAAATTTGCTTGCTTACAGTCTGTTGAAACAGAGCTTAACATAAAGAATGTAGCCCGTCAGAAATATCTTTTGTGTGGCTTTTATGCTATAGCGAATTGTGCTACTCTGTGTTTAGGAAAATATCCTTGTAACTTTGAATATAGGGAGGACTTGATGCGTCAACATTTGCTGACATGTTTTAAAAATTACAAAATAACCCAGTTCACTGTTGATAGTTATAGAACTGTTAGGAAAAATGTAGTTCATACCTCAAAATACTCTTTGTATTGTGTGTGTCGTAGTATTTTTAAATCAACAGACTCAATGATCCAGTGTTTGAATTGTAATGAATGGTTTCATTCTTCTTGTGTAGGTCTATCTGATTTAATATTTACAGAGTACGAGGCAAGTCTGCGGAAGGTTTACAAATGCATTAAATGTTTGTAGAAAACTTTTTTAGATTCTTTCAGCTGTTCTTCAAGATATTTATTAATGCAAATTTTAATATATTAAAATAAGTAGATGAAACTTTTACTAGTATGACTGGATGAGTTAGAATATTATTTAGAATTATAACAGTGTTATGAGTTTAACCAGTGTTATGAGTTTAACCAGTGTTTTGAGTTTAACCAGTGTTTAGAGTTTGAAAATTGTTTAATATTATAGCAGTGTTGATAGTTACAACAATATTTCGAGTTCAAATAATGGTTAGAGTTAGCATAGTGTTTAGATTTTTTTTTTAGTGATTCACCTCCCCAAGGCCGAGAAGGCCACTACAAATGAAGAGGCTACTTAATTGTAGTTCAAACCCTCTCAACTTTATAACTTTGAAACACAAACCTTGACAAACAAGGCCGCTGCGCGGAGAAACAAGTTAAGCTCAGTACTACTAGGGACGTAGTTGGAATCGAACTCAGAACCTCTCGCTTATAAAGCAAGCACTCTACCACTACACCACTTCCGCATTAAGTCAGAACAGTGTTTAGATTTATATCAGTGTTTGAGGTTTGAATAATGTTTAGGGTTATAACTGAGTTTAGAGATAGAACAGAGTTTAGAGTTGAAACAGTGTTTAGAGTTAAAAAAAGTGTTTAGAGTTTAGCACTGTTGAGAGTTAAAGCAGTATTTAGAGTTCAAATAATGTTTTAAATTATCATAGTGTTTACAGTTAGAACAGTGTTTAAGGTTTGAATAAAGTTTAGACTTATAACTGTGTTTAGAGTTAAAACAGTGTTTAGAGTACGTATAAAGTTTATAGTTAGAAATATATTTAGAGTTGGTATAGTTTTAAGATTTAGTACAATTATCAGAGTTTGAATAATGTAAAGTGTTATAATAGTGTTTAGAGATTGAATAGTGTTTAGATTTGGGACATTGTTTAGAGTTTGATCATTGTTTAGAGTTTTAATAATATTTAGAGTAAAAATAATATTTGGATTAAGGGTTTAAGAATCAGATTAAGAATCAGCGTTTAGAGTTAAAACAGTGTTTAGAGTTAGTACAGTGTTTCAGTTATATATGAAAATGAATGTGAAAGGATGCAACATTGCTAAAAGGCAAGATCATAGGCAAATATAGCCACTTTAGATTTTTTTTTAATTGTCCAGAAGATCATTAATATAGATCAAATCTATATTAATGATCTTCTAATATATATATATATATATATATATATATATATATATATATATATATATATATATATATATATATATATATATATATATATATATATATTCAGTTATTTAGTTTTACTCTAGTCATCCGTAAATGGTAGAAATATTTTTTATCATGTCATGTATTTATTTTACATATCTACTTTTTATAATAATATTTTTTTTATTTCTTTAGTTCAACCGCGTTCTTCTACATTGCATCATTACTTTGGTTTAGTTAGCCTGGTGATGAAATATGGTTTAAATTAAGTAAATTTACAGGATTCGAATTTTACTTTATTGATCATATTCTATCAGTTTGTGACATAAAATCTAATTCAAAAGAATTAGGATACATTAATTTTGTTTACGGGTAATATTTATAAAAGGTAACTTATAATGTTGTTTCTATTTAGTTTCAATACATAGTGTTTTCGGTGCTAATAATAATATTTTTTGCTAAACATAATTATAATGTTATAAAAATTTCTCATCTTTTGTTTTAAATACTCCGTATCTTTAAAGCTCGACACTCTATGTTGCACATTTGTTTATTAATTTAAACAAAAAATTTTAATTCAAGTTTTTAAGCAATAAACAATAAATCTGCATTAAATCACAAAAGTAAGATCACCTAATATAAATTAGGCAGATCACGTTTTTTGGTATAACAATCATTAAAAAGTATAGAGTTTGATTTATTCGATCAAAGTATTAGACGGATCACTTTATAAAGTTTGGCGAATCACTTAAAATAAATTGGCGGTTCACGTTATATTTTGGTAGAACAATCATTAAAATTTAGTATAAGCAATCAAATTATTAGGCTGATCACTATATAAAAGTTGGCGGATCACTTGATATAAATTGGCTGATCTTGTTGTTTATTGGTAGAACAATCATTAAAAATTATAGTGTTTGATTTATTCAATCAAAATATTAGGCAAATCACTTGATATATATTGGTGGATCACGTTCTTTTTAGGTAGGAAAATCATTAAAACTTAAAAAGTTTGATTTAATCGATCAAAATATTAGGCGGATCACTTTATAAAGTTTGGCGGATCATTTGATATAAACTGGCGGATCACGTTGTTTTTTGGTAGAAAAATCATTAAAACTTAAAAAATTTCATTCTTTCGATCAAAATATAAGGCGGATCACTTTATGAAGTTTGGCGGATCACTTGATATAAATCGGCGGATCACGCTGTTTTTTGGTAGAACAATTAAAACTTAAAGTTTCATTTATTCGATCAAAATATAAGGCGGATCACTTTATGAAGTTTGGCGGATAACTTGATATAAACTAGCGGATCACGTTGTTTTTTGGTAATTAAATCATTAAAACTTAAAGTTTCATTTATTCGATCAAAATATAAGGCGGATCACTTTATGAAGTTTGGCGGATCACTTGATATAAATTGGCGGATCACCTTGTTTTTTGGTAGAACAATCATTTAAAGTCGTTTAAAATCGCTTAAAGAGTTTGATATAAGCAATCAAATTATTAAGCGGATCACTATACAATGTTTGGCGGATGACTTGGCGGGTCACGTTGTTTTTAAGTATAACAATCATTAAAACTGAAAAAGTTTGATTTAGTCTATCAAAATATTAGGCGGATCACTAAATAATGTTAGGTGGATCACTTGATATAATTTAGCGGATCACGTTATTTTTTTGTAGAACAATCATTAAAACTTAAAGAGTTTGATATAAGCAACCAAAACATCAGGCAGATCACTATATTAAAGGTGGCGGATCACTTAATACAAATGGCGGATTGTTGTTTTTTGTAAAATATGTTATAAAATTATATAATGTTTTATCATATGCAAATACCTTTTAAATATTATATCTTTAATGAACTTAAACTATATTTGAATTTATAAAATATACTTGTCAAATAAAAAAAAAAATTATAAAAGTTTTTTTTTTATTCAATGGAGCATGACTATCATTATAACATGTTAGCAACGTTTAAATAATCCGCTTTGCCGTTTGTACCGTTAAAATGATCCGCCCCGCTGATCCGCCCCGCCCCGCCGATTGTACCTACTCACATTTCTTTTAATGGGTATATTTATTAAAGTTATTTACAGTTAAGTACTTAAAGTTAGTTTATATGCTTTTATAATTTGCAATAACTTAGACGCTTGGCATGCAATATCGCACTGTAAGTTTAAATCAATTCTAAAATTAAAAATATTTACTTACATTTTAATTAATTGGTGTTTTTATTTAGTCTAATTGCAGCTAACTTTAGATGTGGCTTGTTTATATATTTTTATATCTAACTTATTTACGCACGCGGCATGCAATATGACACTGTAAGTTATATCAATTATAAAATAAATCATTTGTGAAATGTTGCATTTTTTTAAAGAGTAACTTGCATTTTTTTGAAGAGTATTTGTTAGGGCTTATTACAGCTAATTTTTTATATGAATTTTAATAATCTGTATATTTATGTTTGTATATGCTTTTATAAATTGCTATTTTAGACACATATTATGTTATATCACACTGTAAGTTTAATTCAGTTGTAAAATTAAAAATGTTTACTTGCATTTCGTTTAATGGGTATATTTATTTAGACTAGTTGCAGCTGACTTTACATATTGTTTGTTTATATATTTTTATGATTGTCTATTTTAGGCACATGTCATGTAATATCACACTGTAAGTTTAATCAATTGTAAAATAAGTCAGTTGTAAAATGTGTACTTGCAATTTTTTTAAAAGGGTATTTATTTAGGCTTGTTACAGCTAAGTTTATATATGGATTGTTTTAATTTGTATATTTAAGTAATTTTTAAGTTTTAATTTGTATATTTAAGTGATTTAAGCTAATTTTTTATATGGATTTTATTAATTTGTATATTTACGTTTGTATATGCTTTTATAAATTGCTTTTTTAGACACGTGTCATGCTATATCACTGTAAGTTTAATTCAATTTTAAAATTAAAAGTGTTTACTTGCTAACGTTTAATCGGTATATTTATTTAGTTGCAACTAACTTTACATATGGCTCGTCTTTATGTTTTTATAATTTATTATTTTAGACACATGTCATGTTGTAATCACATTGTAAGTTTGATTTAGTTGTAAAACAAATTTTTTTTATTTGCTACTTTTTTATGTTAGTTTCAACTTTTTTTGCACAACAAGTTTATGCATTGTTGTTTATATTTGTATAGAACTTGCTACTTTAGGCATTTTTATTTATTTTATTCTCGACAACTATTGATGTTTGTAAAAATTTTAGAACTCATTATTTCTATTATATATATATATATATATATATATATATATATATATATATATATATATATATATATATATATATATATATATATATATATATATATATATATATATATATATGTATATATATATATATATATGTATATATACGTATATATATATTATTATTATTATTATTATTATTATTATTATTATTATTGCTATTATTATTATTATTATTATTATTATTATTATTATTATTATTATTATTATTATTATTATTATTATTATTATTAGCACACAAGGTTATCTTTTATAACACATTTAATTTTTGTTTAATATATTGTTTTGTTTAATATATAATTCAACTTTATCTATTATTAGAAAAATATTAGATTTGAAATTGGTATGTAGAACTAATAAATTAAAATAATTTTTATTTGCAATTTAGAAACAAATAATTAGCAACGAATGTTTCTTACAAAGTAATTAGTAAAAATTTATTTTCATTTTATATTATGGTATATTATTTATAATTAACACTTTTCTTTATTGTGTTTTAAGCTTTATTTATCTTTAAGGAATCTACTACAGGTTGCTGGAATTAAAAATTCACACATACGAATTTACAACAGTATTAAATGTTAAAACGTAGTATAGAAACAAAGTTGTATATAATTTTGTATATGTCATTTAAATGTATTTTGAGCTTGAGTACAATAATAACTGTATTAATAAAGTATATGATAAAAAACTTTTTATGTTTTTATTTTAATTTTTTAATTTTTGTAATTTAAAGTTTTTATATTGAACTAAATTATTATAGATATTTAATTAGTTTTCAATTTTCAAGTTAAAGCGTTTTAAGCATAAAAATCACTACCAATCTTGTTAGTTTGTATAAGTAGTACTGCTTGTATCAGACGTAGAATATCATAAAATAATCTATAAAATAGATGTAAAATATCAATATAATATTATCTATAAATTAAGAATAAGGATTATTTAAGATAAATTAAAAGGTACAAAAACTTACAAAAATAAACTAAAAGGTACAAAAATAACATTTTTTACATTTGTATTTTTTTTTTAATAAATTTTTTATAACTTAATAAAGACTCAATGGATATAAATGAATATACTTTTTTTACCTTCTATTTAGTCAAAGACTCTAACTTCGACATCACAGCTGCATAACATTCAAATGGCATATATGCTATGCAGTTATCAACACAGCATATATGTCAAACACAAGTTTTTACAATTCATTTTTCTTGTTGAAATTTCCATTAAAAAAAAAAATTTAACTCCAACAAGTAGATGAAACTAAACAAGGAAATACTAATTAAGTTTGGAGTTTCAGCGAAAATTAATTAAAAATTATGACAACAATTTTCAATGCGAGGACAAATATGATCTATAGAGAGATAGAGAACAAAATCTGTAAAAGAAAAGAATTAAAAAGAGTTAAATTTTTGTTATAACAGTCAAGAAGTCAGTATAGATCAGGGGTGGATCCAGCACTTCATGGTCTTTGAGATAGCTAACATTCAGACACGGAGCGAACTCCAAACAATTATATGCCTAAACTTATGTCAAATAAAGGTGCTTTGCAAAAAATTGCCCCTCAGTTTCAGCTGACTCATATGATTGGACTGAGAGGAAGAGTGTCACCATTTGGTAAGAGAAAGAGTTTTGCCATTTAAATTAGAGAAAAAGTTTTTTGCATTTATAAAGTTTGTTATATAAGCAATTAATTTCGGCTAAACAAACCTATTTGTTTTTGAATTTTAATAAATAGAGGAAAGGAAGACTGGTGAAACTGGCCTAAATAAACTCTAATATCCTAACAAGATTACGTTTTGCAAATATTGCCACAAAATCATTTTATTCTATTTTAAAATTTTAAGGAATAATGCATTTTTAGAATTTAGAATATTTAAGTACCGGTGAAACATTTTTAAAATAGATGTGAGTTCTAAATAAAATAAGGAAATGATTTTACACGTTTTTTTTAAGTTTATTAATACTATTTTTGTTTATACTATCTTTTTTATTATTTCACTTGTCTTTAAAATTTGTCATTTACTTAGTTTTCATAGTTTTTGATAAAAATAGCTTCAAACTCAAACGATCCTGAGATGTTTCTAGATAAGTATTTTTCAATTGATAAAACTACAAAACTAGTTACATGTAAAATTACAGCAAAGATAAATGATAAAATGATATCATGCGCCTCGCAAATGAAAAAATCAAAAGTTTACAATATAAAACGGCCTTTTTCTACAACAGGATACAAATGGAGAAAAAAGTGAAACAGCTCGGGAAGAAAATATAGCTTTTATCAACCCAGAATGGTGCCAACAATTGTATACTGACATTAAGCTAATGGGCTGTCTTATTCACACTTTGCAACTAGCTATTTGTATGATTTAAAAAAAAAAACATACATTGTCCAGCTTTAAGCAAAAGTCCGTTATGTTGCTAAGAAACTCACGTACAATATTTTTAGCAAAAAAGCAATACGAGGTTGTTTCAATTTTGGATAATGAGAACAGTGGCGGACTGGCTGTATATATATTACCGGCCATGAAAATAATTAAAGGGCCCTCCCGGCCATACATATATCGCAAAGACTGTCCGGTCCGCAACTCTCTAAAAATAAGTCTTAAGAGGAGCAATTAAATCACAGATTAATAAAATTATATTGAATTAAAAAAGTAGAAGTGATGTGCAATTTGCACAGTGCAAAGTATAGCAATAACTATTCTTTAAACAGTTTGCTCAATTCAGAGGACGAAGATGCATATCTTTGAATGATCGTATCATACTCAAGGCTATCAAGTAGATTTTTTTCTACAGACATCAACATATACGACTCTAAGTGGTCATTTGACATAGAATTACGCAATCTTGTCTTGATTAACTTTAACTTAGAAAACGATCTTTCACATTTGGCTTGTGTTACAGAAATAGTACATATTATTTTATAAATATGATACAAATTGTCATAGGTTTTGTCGTTGAGTCTATATGCAGCAAGAATTCGTAACACACAAGATGGACACGATCCGCATGCTCCATTTGTATGCTGATAACAGAGCGGTTCTTCTATGTCATCCTTTTGATATGCATTCTCTCTCAATGTTGTTGTTAAGGGCAAGGACAATTTCAAAATCTCATAGTTAGTGACAAATGATAACAATTCGGCCTTTATTTTATCAACGTCGGCATCTGGTAAAAATTTGATAATGCTGTGTAAACTGTTTTCAGGAATTCCCGAAATGGCAAGATCACCAAAGTTTGATGTATCAAAACATACCATGTCCATATATAATTGTTGGTGTGAAGTGAAACGTGACTCAAAACTTTGGACTACCTGATCCATCACCACATTGTAAGTGTGAATTTTGTAGTGTTCCAAAGCTTAGATTCGTCACGTTCGTCTACTGTATGTTCATCTAAAATCGTTGGTGTCTTCCGCTTCCGTATAGCTGGTAGTTCTATCTTTATCTCTAATATGGCTTCAGTTCTCTGAATGATGCTTGCATTTGCCATCCGTACAAATTGAAGAGCGTTATTATGAACATCATCAAAAAGTCTTGATTAACTTTTCAATTCAATTATGGCCTTCTCCACCATCTTGAATGCAACCAACATATTTAATCCACGAGTTTGCAGTTATATTGAAAGTGGTCCCACTTTTTCAAAAACTCGCAGGTAGGTAAAGGCAGTCAAAATGGTATCAAATTTCAGGAATGGTATGAGCAATGTCTTAGCTTCATGACGTGTCAAAATTTTCTGATTCGCTTATACATGGCAGACATAAAATTAAACTGACAAACACTTAAAGATGGCTCAGCAAATGTTCCAAATTTCGCTGTTGCAGCATTTGATTTACCCGACCACCTTGTTTCACCAATCAATTTCAATCTTTTCATCTTATCCATTCCAATTTGTGTTTCAACAAGTTTAATCCATGTTGCCATTCGCTTATAAGACACTTTTATGAATGTTGAAACATTTTGCAAAAGGGGAAAAAATGAAACTGCCTGAATGCAGCAACTGGTTGCCTCCTTCACAGCTACGTTGAGAACATGAGCATAACACCAAATATGTACATGGTGGTCTGCAGCTTCTGTAATCTTTTGTTGCAGTCCATTGTACTGGCCATGATAACTTGAAGCACCATCAGTGCTGTCCGATAGGCAGTATTTCAAGTTAAAGCCAAGCCGCTGTAGCGTCAAATTTAAGAGATCGAACAAGCCTTGGCCAGTACCGTCATTGCTTGGTACAATAGAAAGCAGCCGTTCATGCACAGTAGCATTTAAAACATAGCGAACCACAATGCTGAATTGGTCAATTGCAGATATATCTTGTGTAAAATCAACTTGTACGGAGTACACTTTTGCTTTTGATACTTCCATTGCAATCTGTTCCTTCATCATTTTTTTCATAATATTGAGAAGCTTTGATATAGTAGTCTTACTTAAAAACCAGAGCACCGCGATCTTTACTGCTGGCTTTAACTTGACGCTTCAGTTTTTCTATTCTTTTGGTTGATTTCTCTTGACACATGGAGAGATAAGAAGCTAAAAGTGGGTCATATTTGGCCAAGAGCTGTACCAAAGCCAAAAAATTTCCATGATTTTCTTCATCATTGTCCAACGAATAAGCACCTTCATTCCTATGACCTCGAAATGGCAATGTTTGCTTACATAAATGTTTAATGACATCATTAACTCGAGAAAGTATTTGTTTCCGTATCAATACTTCACTATTATATTTCTATATTGCTGTACTATAAAATCTTTCAAAGTCTTGATTATTCATTATACGAATCTAATCAAAAACATGCGTGCGGTGAGTGCTGCTTGATTCGTGTTCTGCAACCCGTTGGCTAACTCGTCTTAAATCTTTAAAGCCAGACACAAACGATGAAACGGTGTTAGACTGTGTTGATTCAAATGCAACACAAAATGAGCAATATAGAGACTGAGAATTTTGGCTAAATGACAACCAATTTCTGGGTATGCTATCCTTCAAGTCCGTTTGTCTGAGATAGATCTTGTTATCAAACGGCAAATGTTCATGTGGTTGAATTAGATGTTTGCTAAAAAAACATTTTAACTGCAAACGTCGTGGATATTCAAATGCTGATGTACTCTGCGAATTCGACTCAATATCTCCACCACCTCGAGCTTGTATTATTGCTGATGTACTATTCAAATTCGACTCAATATCTCGACTACCTTTTGCTTGTATAACTCTTGATGAACTCTGTAAATTTGACTCAAGATCTTGACTACTTAGTGCTTGTATTATTGCTGATGTACTCTGTGAATTCGACTCAATATCTCCACCACCTCGTGCTGGTATTATTGCTGATGTATACTGTAAATTTGATTCAAGATCTCGAATACCTAGTGCTTGTATTGTTGCAGATGTACTCTGCGAATGTGATTCAATATCTCCACCACCTCGCGCTAGTATTATTGCTGATGCACTCTTCAAATTCGACTCAATATCTCGACTACCGTTTGCTTGTATAATTCCTGATGTACTCTGTAAATTTGACTCAAGATCTTTACCACATTGTGCTTTAATTATCTCTGATGTAATTTGTACATTCGACTCAATATTGCCTTGACATTGTGGTTGTACTGACAAAAATAATGTGATTAACTTGTACTTTTTTGCAGAAACTTCTATCTCTGTCTCTAGTTTTTCTTTGCGCTTTTGTGCTCCAGATTTTGACATGATGATAGTGACCTGAGTTGAGATTTTAACATTTAAAAAATAAAGCAAAAATAAAGATCGTCTCCTTTTAGAAAAAATGATATTTAGATCTCCCCAAATAAATTTGTCCGACCAAATTTGTTTGAACGGCAAAAACTGCAAATCAAACATATTAAAACTCAAATAAAGAGAGGCCACTAATGACAGATTTTCGGTAAAGAAAAGGGGGCAATGACTCCTTAGCCACGGCACTAATTCCGGTATATTTTAGAATCTTAACTATAGCTATAATTTCAAGATCTGTGAAATTCTTGTATTCTTCTTTTATATTATGACTTTGCTTACTGCTGGAATTATTTAAACTATTGCATTTAAACATTAGAAAATTTATTATAGATGAATTTTCTATTGTATTCCTTAAAAGAAATAGAAGGAAAAGAGTAGCAACTACCAACTTATCCTTTTTTTTAGTGCTTTAACTTGATAGGTGAAGAACATTACGAATATTAATGAAAAAAGAACATGTTTTTAAGAAATAATTTGGATTAGACATTTTATAACAGTTCTTACTCTCTTGATCTATAATCATGTTTAAATTATTGAATTTTTAAGTTTTGTTTATAATTTTGTAACAATTTGAAGCGACAGAACGAAATCCTAAAAAATTTTAATATAGGCTTAATAAAAATCTAAAATTCTGTTTAAGCAAAAAAGATATATACATATTTTTTTCTTTCAACACAAACAGAAGTAGCTGGATTAAAAAATACCCTTTCATGTATTTTATCTCATCCTAAGTTATACATTGTCAAAGTTTAGGATTTCGCTAAAATTTCCGATTTAAGTTTTACTAATTTGCCCTAATAGGGCAAATTAGTAAAACTTTATTCGGAAACCAGCATAGTTAAACTACGCTGAGGTACTTTAAGCTGACTAACACAAAAAGTGTTATTTATGTGTTACATAAACAGTAATGCTTATAAAAAGTTACAGAAAACTTGATCATCCAGAAATTTATTTAATTCTCTACCTTTCAAATATTATCATTTCAGCCGATTAGTATGATCAATGATCACCTTTAAATAATTATTTAGAGCGCGGAAGTTAACTAAAAGTTTTAGATTAAAAAAAGATAATACATTTTATACAACTAAAATGCCAACCTCAAAAGAAGACTAACATCGCTTCAGTAAACTGGTTGATCAAGTGTGTTTTTGTGTTGAACTATTGTTTTTTTAAATTTAAAATGAATATTTAATTCATTTTTTAATAAGTTCAAGCACCGCAATTGCAATAATAGTTACAAAGTCAATTCCCTTAGGAAAATCATTGATTATAATTGTATCTGAAAATCATTAACAATTGCAAAACCTTAGCAATTCCCATAGACAATTATATGTAAAACTCTTCTTCGACAATCAATAACGTTTGTAAAGTTTTACGATCATTATTGAATGTCAAAGGAGAGTTTTACATGAAATTAGTTTTACAGTAAAACTATTTCTTTAGAGAATTTCGCACTTAATAGAGTTGAATAGTATATACAAGAAATTAAAAATAGTTTGATTTTATAATTAATTGGAATAATTATATATATATATATATATATATATATATATATATATATATATATATATATATATATATATATATATATATATATATATATATATATATATATATATATATATATATATATATATATATACATATATATATATATATATATATATATATATATATATATATATATATATATATATATATATATATATATATATATATATATATATATATATATATATATATATATATATATATATAACCTAATATTTATACTATATATATATATTATCTAATATAGTCCGCCACTGAATGAGAACCGCTGGGGTTTACATTCTAGATAATTAAAAGATTATTACGTTTGCGTCCACTGTGTGAGCGATTTGTTGCAGTGTATCAGATATTCTTTCTATGCCCTGAATTATAGGATAATTTAAGTCATCTTTGCAACTTTTTAAAAAAGCCACATGATGTGGCAGTTAAACTTCCAGGAATCGACTTTCATATTGTACATGTTAATAAGAAGATTATGATTATCTTTAAACGTTCGTAAATATTTTTTGAAATGATACCATTGAACCAAATGATCCTTTGTTTATTCTATCTGAAGCTTATACAAACAAAGCGGTTAACAATGCCTTTAATAGCAACATTCCCACAATTTACAACTTTAATAACTTTACTCTCTCTCTTTTGATTTCTCAATCAAAAAAATACTATCGATTTTGCATTTAAATATAAACTCGATAGAGTCAAAATATATCACAGAAATCAAACCAATACTAGATTCAAATTTGATAGATAAAATAACGCTCAATGAAACAAAACTTAATGACACATATCTACCTAAAGAATTTCTTTCTAATAATTACAAGGCCTAGAGACAAAAAACAGCATTAAAGGAGGGGGAATTCTCATATACATCAAAAACAACTTGAAAGTTTTATTTTCAAATTGCAGTTTTGATTATGAGATTATTTATTTCCAAGTGATGCATAACAAATTAAAAAACAACTTTATATGCTGTTATAAACCACCAAATATTAATTCTCCATGTTTTAACAACTATATAGATAGCCTAATATTAAATCTCAACCAAAATGAACCAGTATTTATTGTTGGTGATCTAAATTAAAATCTTATCTCGCAATATGGAATGCAACTAAATGAGTTTCTCGTGAACAACAATTTGAAAAATGATGTTTGTAAACCAACTAGAGCTACAACTAAATTTAATATAAAAGAGAATAAGAAACATCTAAAAGTATGATTGATGTTTTATTGAGTAAAAGTTCAGCTAAAATGAAAACGTTCGTATTAGAAACTTCGTTTAGTGACCATTGTGCAATCTTTGTAGTAATCGATGGTATCAATGAAGTAGTCAAATACTTATCATATCCAAAACTATCATATCCAACGCAATCAAGAATACCAACATACAGTTCAAAATTAATGACAACTCGACTGATATGTGGAACCACTTTAAACTCAACATTATAAATATCTTAAATGCTATTTCACCAAAAAAATGGTGAAAATACACATCAAAAATGAATGGTTTGATCAAGAAATGAATGGTTTGATCAAGAGTTAAAAGATCTGAAAAAAATGCACAATGATTATCATTATGATTACGCAAAAACAATCAATATAACAATTTTTTAAATGTTTTCAAACAGGCTGTATTCCAATCAATTTAAAATAGGTAGCGTTACGCCACTTTATAAACAGAAAAGTGATATTCACGATATTAATAGTTATCGAAGTATTACTATAGTCTCTCCATTAACAAAAGTGTTTGAACGAATAATTGCTAAAAGATTAACTACGTACTTTGAACAAAATGATTTATTCAATGATGATCAACACGGTTTCAGATGCAATCATTCATGCGAAACTGCGTTGCACGTTCTTTTGTCTAAAGTAAAACTTAGCAACTCTTTACATTATTATTAATCGATTTCAGAAAAGCTTTTGACTTAGTAGATTCCAAATTATTGATTATGAAACTTAAGCATTACGGTTTTTCAACTGATCCTTTAAACTTAATAAGTAACTACTTTCATAGTAGAAAAACGTTTACAAAAGTTATTGATGCATACTTTAATGAAGAACAAGTTAATATCGGTATACCACAGGGTTCAATTTTAGGAACATTTTTTTTTTTTTTGGTTTTCATAAATGACCTACTTGAATATCTAACGCTATTTGAATCATTATTTGCAGATGATACAACTTTAATGAAAAGTGATACAAATTTAAATCATCTAATTACAAAGATTAAATCAGTGTTTAATAAATTTACCGAGTTGTGCTATGCTAATAAACTTGACATCAACTCGGATAAAACAAAAGCAATGATTTTAACAAATAAACATACAACCAACATAATATTGCCAACATCAATCATATTAAATGATAAGTTCCAAATTGAATTAGTAAATTCATTTTCTTTGCTTGGTGTCATTATTAACAGCAAATTACATTTTACCGAACACATAAAAAAGATAAAAACAATAGCTTATAAAAAATTATTCTCAATAACTAACATATTTGGTCTTGTCTTTAAAGTTCGTCTACTGTTCTTCAAAACATTTATTCTACCTAACTTTGATTACTGTTCAAGTCTTATAATTTACAACACAAGAAAAGAAATTCAAAGACTTAGCAATACATACTATATGATTTTATTCTACAACTCAAAATTAATATTAAGAACAAAAATATATTTCAAATAAATCAACAACTTAAACCATACAACCTACACAGGTGTCATCATCGATTTATATCCAGAGCACTACAACTATGCAATAAAATAATTTATTACAAGAAACCGATTAACTTATTTAAACAATTTAATTTTATTAACATTGATTATATCAAGTACAATACTAGAAATAAAAACTTTTTAAATTTCAAAGTATCCAACAAACATGATGAACAGACATTTAAGACTTTTTTCAGCAATATAATTAACAAGCATTGCAATAACAACATTAAACTAAAACCAAAAGAATTTAAGGATCTATTTTTAGTAAATAATACCAACGCAATTATAACACATACAATTATTAACAACATTATGTTCGATGTCAACATAAACAGAATAAATAACAATATCGACTTCTACATTAGCGAAAAAATTAGAAAAAAATAGAACTAAACATTATTTGAAATTTTTAATATCCTATATATTGTATTTATAATAATTTTTTATATTACCTGTATCTTATACTACACTTCTATTCACCAGCAATGGTAAAAGACATATAGTCCATAGAATAGAAGTTAAAAAAAAAAATACTTCATTATAAATTTGTTTATTTTTGAATTTATCTATTAAAAAAAAAATTAAATTATGCAAATATTTCAAACCTTGCTTATTTTATTATGTTGCTTATTATTTTATTGACATTGACATTTTTGTGATGCTATTACCTAATTTTGTTCTTTTTTAGAAAATTCAGAAAAAAAAATTAAAGTTTTGATCCAACACGGACATTTTGTTATTTGTAAAGGTTAAATTTTGTTATGAGGATTGCAGTTCTTTTATTTTACTATTTATTTATTTATTTTGTTCTTTATTCAATAAGTATTTGATTCAAATTAAATGTGATTATAAGTTCATATTTATCACAATATATGTATCTTTACATATGAGTATATATGAATCTTTTTAAATTTTTTGTTTGCCCAATTGAAGTTAAATAAGTTTATAGATTGCATATATGTTTATATTATGCTCAAAGTTAAAATGTTATTGATAAATACGTGTATGTAAGGATGTATGCTATATAGTTGTTTTATAAATGTGTTTATATAAATATGTTCTTATAATAGTATAAATAGTAGTAATAGTATGTATTTTATTATGTGTATATGATTGTTAAATGAGATCTTTTTATATGTTATATAACGTTAAACAATATATTGTGTTTTACAGTTAGTATATACTTTTATTTAATGTTGTTTTTGTGATTTCAAAATAGTGTGACTTGGCAAACTTGTAGAGCAAAAGTAATCTACCTTACCAGTCAAGCGGTGTAACTACTTTAGGTCTACGTGTTGTGTAGCCTTCAATATAACTATTCTATAAAATATATAATATATAAAATACATAGCATTATCTTTTTATTATTTTTTGCGAAATGCTGTTACCTTTGGCCTATTTTTATGTTGGTGTTTAAAGTCATTCAAGACATCATTTTGCCATGCATGCATTTTGTTTATATCTCAGTTTAATTTTTTAGAACCATAATGAACCAATGTTTTCTAAAAGCTATAATGAAATAACAATATTTAACAACTACTACTTTGGTATCACTATAGCTTATCTCTATCAGGTACATTGATTCTCAATTCATATTTGATGTTTTTCTTCGTTTTTTGATTTCAGATTTATCAACAAATCGTTGTAAATTTATATGAATTTTTTAAAAAAATCTACTAATAGATAGTCCAGTCAACATTTAAAGTTCAATGTTGCATATACCATTTTTAAGTAGTTTCTAGATGCTTTTCTTATTCAAGTGGTTTTACTATCAAGTTCTGGAAGCAAATTTGAGCTGAATAGTTTTTCAGCTTTCAAGAAGAATTGATGTTGTTCTCTGTTTAATTTAAGTTGTTTAAATAGAGTAGTTTTAATAAATGTTTGCTTGTTCTTGGTTTTTTACTTATTTGTTTTCAGATTCTTAAGAACAAGGCAACTTAGTGAAGCAAGATCTGTTTTATGTTTTAGTGTATTTAAATCAATTTTTTTGTGTTTTTTTAATAGAAGGGTTGATAATAATAAAAATATTTAGACAGTGGAACTGTTGCTAATTTGAATAAGTTTAATATTTTGTTTTATTTTTGATTGGATTTAATTTATATTAGATATATATTTTACGTATTTAACACGGAAAACTGACTGTAATTTTTGTATTTGACAGGTAAGTTTATATACATAAATCTGCCTATATTTCAGTATATTTTATATTTCTCTGTATCTATACAAATATTATGTCAAAGAAAAAAGAATAGAAAAAATTTGAATATATATGCATACATACATATATTACTTTTGACTTACATTGCTTAAGTTTTTTTACAAGATTCTGCATTTATTATTTTTTTGCATTAAGATTGTGCCTGAAGATAAAAATAACTTTGTGCATTCTTTGTTAAATTAAAAGTAATGTAAATAAATTTTGTTTTATATTTTTAATAAACGACTTATATATATAAACTTATAAAAATATATTGACATCAATAAATCTTAATTCAAAATATAGTCTTTGATTAGAAAAGATCACAAATCGTAAAATTACTTTACGTTCATTTATTCATTTGTAACAGTAGTATAATCACTGCTAATACGTTTAATGATAACAGATGTATAATATTAGGCTCGAGGAAGTTATTAGTGTAAATGGTAATAGGCGACTTGGAAAATGTTGTCAAATGAAAGAGATAGATCTAGGCATGATGACATTAATAGTCGTTAAAATTTAAGAAATTCTGCTCGATAAACAGAAAACTTATTTGCCAGAATTCAGTGTCAAGCGGTGTTAATGTTTATTAATTTGATTTTACATTAAACACTTTAGAACAAAGCAAACTATGAATTTTACTATTTATAGTAACAACTCATAATAGTTTCAAATTTAAATAACTTTAATTGTTTGTTTTTTAATCTCAGACATAACTGCGTGTTGTGTCTTTTTTTTTTAGTTATCTTTGTCAGAACTTTCTACCTATTAGTTTTTAGTTTGCATGTTTTATAATGACCAAGTTGCAAATGTTTAGTGCATGGCAAGTACTGAATATTTTACTCTAATAATTCATCATAAAAGTTTATGAAGAGTCATGGAATTTCATTTTCATATTTGGGTGGTCACCTTGCAGGGAGAATTGATAAAACTCATGTAATTACTGAGCTTGTGCGTATTTTTAATACTACAATTGGTAATGACCATTTATAAGATATATTTTACAAGTTGCTTTCTATTTTAAGATATAATTGTCGCTTGGTTGTTCAAATATTGTAATAAATAAAATCTTTTTAGTTTCAAGTATTTTAGTTAATAAAATATCTTATTAAGTTGCTGTGTTATTTGCGAGTGTCATTACGCTATGTTGTCTAGCCTTTTTATAATCTTTTCTTTTTTAATTATTCTGAAGACATTAGTTTAGCCTTATGCTTTGCGCTATTGTTACTGTGTTATGCTTTGCGCTATTGTTACTGTGTTATGCTTTGCGCTATTGTTACTGTGTTATGCTTTGTGTTATTGTTACTGTGTTATGCTTTGCGCTATTGTTACTGTGTTATGCTTTGCGCTATTGTTACTGTGTTATGCTTTGTGTTATTGTTACTGTGTTATGCTTTGCGTTATTGTTACTGTGTTATGTTATTCTAATTATACTAACAAAATGCAAGTAATACTTTTGTAATTGAAAATTGTATTTTTTTTTTTTTCTTTTTTTCAGATATTGGCAAGCTGTACTTGACTTTTAATTTCTGGTACCTGCTGTGTTGTGACATTTTAAGAAGAATTTAACTGATGTTAATGCATTCTTTTTGTGTTGTTAACTATAAGCAATAACATTGATGTAAGGAAGTCAAAGTTAAAATATTATTTAGAGATAAATTTTATTTAATTTTATTTTTTAAATAATATGTCAGGTTAATAATGTGCTTTTATTGTTACAGGGTGGCCACTGGTCATAGAAATCATGGAAATGTCATGGAATTTTGTTTGGTCATGGAAAAAGTCATGGAGTTTCTAAATTTTCATTGAAAGTTATGAAAAATTCATGGAACTTTTTAAAATGATCTTTATTTTTTTCTTCTTGTGATATTTGAAAAGAAAAGTACTTGTATGTCTAGTCTAAGTCCTTTTTGAAAAAGATATTTTTGCAGTGTAAGTTATAGATTATTATTTTATTGCAGTCTGTTAGATTAGATCACACTTTTAAAAAAATAATTGAAGTTTTAGTATTTATCAAGGTATTAGTTTAATAAATAATTTAAATTTTGTTTGAGTTTGTATCAATCAATCATGGTCAGGTCAGGTCACACTGCTACTGGTAATATTTTATCCAGTACAACCTGTTTCATAGTATCTTGTGAGCCACCTTACAAGCAACTTACTTAGGAAAACTGATAATAACCCTCTAATTTAGTTTTGGTTAAGGGTAGGAGTAGCTCAAATACTATGGATTGTAAATTTTTAAATCACAATAAAAATATTCAGCCCTGATCTTCAAAACGAGTTAACAGCATGGAAAGCATTTGATTTTTGTTTCTTAAAATTAAATTTTTTATATTGACTGTTGTCGCTAGACTTTAGGATCGCTTTATTATTGACAAGTTTGTTTTAAAATGAGAATAATTATGTTTTTAAATATTATGCTGGGTAAATAAAAAAAGGCAATTGCTTTTACTTAGCAGTTGCTTAACATTTCCTGAATAAAAGTTTGAGCGATTTTCCTCAAATTTTTATTCGCGTAAAGCTGAACAAATACTCTAAAAACGCAGTTGAAAAGCAATCACATTTTTTTATTCACCTGGCCTATTGACAAGTACATTTATAATTTTATTAATACTTTTATATTTAATTTAAGATCTTTAATGAAAAATTATATTAGTGAAGAAAATGAGAACATATGGACAAGGTTACAGGCTTATTCTTTGAGATGCAGCTATTTACATACAGAATATACACCATTTGTTGTTAAATATAAATTATTTTTTGGATATGAACTATAATAGCTACCTTTGTTTAATAACTTCATTGAAACACCCCTCGTTACAGGAAAATTGTCAGTAAAAACATTTTAGGCAATTTTTTTTTCCTGTATCATTATAATTATTATTTTTTTTTTTTTTTTTTTTTTTCAGTTTTGTTAGAAATGCTTTCTGCTATATCTAAAGCATGTTTTAAATCCTTATTTAGGAAAAAATGTTTAGAATAAAGTAAAATAAATTCTAGTAAAAACACGTTAAAAAACTATAATAACTGTGAATCGCATTACGTGAATCTCAATAGTTAGTAGCAAAAAGTTAATGATTATTTGATTATGAATTTAATCCTTTACAGTTAAAAAGAGGTTGTGTATAAATATATTCAACTTATTTTTTTAGAGTAAACTCTAAATTAGTAATATAAAAATGTCTAAGAAAAATTGCAGTTTCAATAGTGAGTGGCTAAAAGACTCTAGATTTTCAAATTGGATATCTGCAGACAGAACTGTATTGAGTGCAAGTTGTAGACTTTGCATGTGTAGTATTAGTTTAAGTAAAATGAGAATTGGAGCAGTAATAAGTTATGGGTTGGGTAAGAAACATCTGAGAAAGACAGAAGAAACTAAAAGCATTGGTATCCTTTTTGACAAACTACCACTTCCAATAGAAAAGTCATGTTCATTAAAGCACCTTCAAAGATTTCAAAATCTATTGAACCATTCATTGTTCCTGTCTGCACTCTTAACGTAGAAATACTGTGGACTTTAAAAGTTGTTGTGTCTCAGTATTTACTTAGACCATGTACTGGTTTAAGTGAGTTATTTAAACTTATGTTTACAGATAACGAAAAAGTAAAAGTTTTTCCGTTGAGTAGAACAAAATGTGGCTATTTAATAATATTTGATAATATTTGATAGTTTAGTAATTAATAAACTTTGAAATGTATTCTTATTTCAAAAATGCATTATGTAAGGAAGTTCAGCTATCACCATTTTTTGTTGTCTCCTATGATGAGTCTATGAATCGTATACTTCAAGAGGAACAGATGGATATTCTAATTTGATATTGGAATGAGTCCTCAAGTGTCATTGAAACTCGTTATTTGGATTCAAAACTTTTAAAACGACCTAATGCCGAAAA
The DNA here is from genome assembly GCF_022113875.1 of Hydra vulgaris. Classification (NCBI taxonomy): domain Eukaryota; kingdom Metazoa; phylum Cnidaria; class Hydrozoa; order Anthoathecata; family Hydridae; genus Hydra; species Hydra vulgaris. The sequence goes on along the minus strand of NC_061163.1, from coordinate 3,953,341 downwards.
TTTAACCACTGAGTTAAATGAGGCATTAAAGGAATCGCCACAAAAAACTTTCTTCAGCTCACCATGGAGTGACCAAGTATAAACTAGAAAGTTCTAGATCTTCTTAAAGACCAACGTTCTGGGTGGCCACCCACGTCAATGGGTGGTCACCCTGACGGTGCATTTGCTTCTGGCGTTTAATCGATACTATTGAACTTAAAAAAGATCTTAAAGGCAATGTGGTAAATCTTTCATGGTTCACCTGCTAGACGGGACATTTATGTAAAAGAAAAATTTTGTGAAGAGTTTTGATTAAGGTATTATTTCGTAATGCTAAAAATCTTAAACTATTATGCCCTCAGCTTTCTACTTCCCATTGTTAAGCACACCATCAACTGATACATAAAATTTTAACGGACCTATCATTTATTTATTACTTTTTATTAGATTATGTCCAACACGCTGGATTGAGGTTGAGGCAGTTGCTGATAAAGCCATTAGTATTTTGGGGAAATATTGTTAAGATCCTTATATACTGGGAAAGTCTCAGCAAAAGCCAAAGACCAAAATGTAAATCATATGATATGCTAATAAGTCATTATAAGGACAACCATATAATAGCGAACTTAGAATTCGTCAGGGATATAGCACGGTGTTTGAAAGAATATTTGCAGGCATTTCAAAAATTCTCTAATGGTTCCTTTCCTAAACGATACCTTGGAAAGGTTGTTTAAAAAGATTTTGCGCATCTTTATAAAAAAAGATATATTGAATGCTGAAACCACTATGTACCAACTTGATGTCAAAAAAAAACAACTGATCAAATCCACCTTGGAACAGCAGTCAAATTTATTTTATACTCTAAAGATGTAAAAGAAACTGCAAAACACAAGTTTAAAGAAGATTGCATTAATATGATGGTTACATTTATTAAAAAACTGCAAGAAAAAAGTCCTTTGAAATATATGTTAGTGCAAAATGCAGCATGTCTATCTCCTAATAAATATGGTTAATAACAAAGAAGTGGGGTTTGCTTGCTTCGGTCAGCTAGTTGATAAGCTGTATAGATCAAAGTTGATATCCGCCCAAACAGTTGATTCTGCAAAAGATTAGTTGGAAGAATTTACAAAATCTGTAGTAGCAGTTAATAAGGAAGAATTAAGGTAATTCGACCGCTTTAAAACGCAACTTTTTTAATGTCTTACTTAAATGGGAACAAATATTTTGAATTATTAAAAAAAATTTGCATCCTAGTTTTCACTTTATCTCATAGTCAGTGTGCTTTTCAGCGAGGTTTTAGTGTCAACAAAGAACTTTTAATTAAGAACATGCAACAAACCTCTTTGATAAGTCAGCGTACTGAATATGACCATCTAACCGCATCGAAACAAGATGTTCAAAAAATCACAATAACTAATGAATTAACAAAAAATTCAATATGTGCAATATTCATATGAAAATAAAATGGAAAATATTATTACTAAAAAAGCAGAAAAAAGAAAGCTTATCACTGAAGAAATTATTTGTGTAAAAAAGAGAAAGAAAGATATTCAGTCATGTATAATTACCCTAAACGAAGAAATTGAATGTTTTACCATTCAAGCAGAAGAATTTAATTCCATGGAATTATCAGTTAAAATCAATGCTTTCAGGCGAAAAGTAATAAAAAAGCAAACCCTTATTGAATTGCTGGATAATGCAATTAATAAAAACAGATTTAAAAAAGAGTTAGTTTTACTAGAATAGTTTGTTTTATTTAACATTTTAAGTTGAAAGTATTTTTTAAGTGATTTCCTATCTCAAAAGAAATTTTTAATTCAGTGAAGTACTTTCGATTTTTTTGAATATTTTATTTTGTTCAAAATTTTTAACTTCGTTACTTTAACCATTCATATAAAAGATTCATATCAATAATTTATGCACAAAAAAGTTATACTTGAGAGCTATATATTATTCAGAAACCTAAAATGTGTAGAGTAAAGTTATGTTAGCAATTAAAGAGGGCTTAAAAGTACTTGCAGTAAAAATTACTTAAAAGTAATTGCAGATCAAATGTTTTGAGAAAATCTACTTGGATTAGCCATTTAAAATCCCTTTTTTAAAGTGTTATATCCTTCATCAAAGTAGATTCTTTTAAAACATTTTTTTTGTGACTTAAGTACTTTTAGCACTAAGCTCTTTAATTATACTCTGTGTTATGTGGGTATAACTGTTATTTGAGTTTATTATTCCAGTTTATCTAAAAAAGATTATTTTATTTATTTTTGTAAAATAGCAAGCATATCTTCGGTAAAACATATATGTAAAATATAAAATATATATTCTTTTAAAACATTAAAAAGTGTAATTTTTTTAATCTGTTCAAAAATTAGAGTTTGTAAGAATTGTTAGTATGTAAGAGTTAGGGTAAAACACCAAGTACTCCCTATGCGCTCTTATTTTTGCTACTTGTTCTCTTAAAAGATCGCGTGCCTTTATTTTTAAAATTACAATTGTCATACTTTGTTCAATTATAAAAACATCAGAATTATTTCAAACACGAGTTCAAAACTTTCTAGCAATTAGTTTTTGGTTTGCATGTTTTTGTAGGTGGCAACGGCTAGGTGCATGGCAACGGCTAGGTGCATGGCAACGGCTAGATGAAAGGCAAATTCTGAATATTTTACTCCAGTAATTTATCCTTAAACTTTATAAATAATCATGTAATAAAAACGTGTTAACCATATAATAATAACTTGTTAATAACGTGTTCATGTAATAATAACGTGATAGTCATGTCATAATAACTTGTTAGTCATGTAATAATAACGTGTTAGTTTTATAATAATAACGTGTTAGTCATGTAATAATAACTTGTTAATAACGTGTTCATGTTATAATAACGTGTTAGTAATGTAATAATAACTTGTTAATAACGTGTTCATGTAATAATAACGTGTTAGTCATGTAATAACAACTTGTTAATAACGTATTCATGTAATAATAATGTGTTAACCACGTAATAATAACTTGTTAATAACGTGTTCATGTAATAGTAATGTGTTAGTCATGTAATAATAACTTGTTAGTCATGTAATAATAACTTGTTAGTCATGTAATAATAACTTGTTAGTCATATAATAATAACTTGTTAGTCATGTAATAATAACGTGTTAGTTTTATAATAATAACGTGTTAGTCATGTAATAATAACTTGTTAATAACGTGTTCATGTAATAATAACGTGTTAGTAATGTAATAATAACTTATTAATAACGTGTTCATGTGATAATAACGTGTTAGTCATGTAATAACAACTTGTCAATAACGTATTCATGTAATAATAATGTTTTAATCATGTAATAATAACTTGTTAATAACGTGTTCATGTAATAATAACGTGTTAGTCATATAATAATAACTTGTTAATAACATGATCATGTAATAATAATGTGTTAGTCATGTTATAATAAATTGTTAGTCATGTAATAATAACTTGTTAGTCATGTAATAATAACTTGTTAGTCATGTAATAATAACTTGTTAGTCATGTAATATTAACGTGTTAGTCTTATAATAATAACGTGTTAGTCATGTAATAATAACTTGTTAATAACGTGTTCATGTAATAATAACGTGTTAGTCATGTAATAATAACTTGCTAATAACGTGTTCATGTAATAATAACGTGTTAGTCATGTAATAATAACTTGTTAATAACGCTTTCATGTAATAATAACGTGTTAGTCATGTGATAATAACTTGTTAATAACGTGTTCATGTAATATTAACGTGTTAGTAATGTAATAACAACTTGGTAATAACGTGTTCATGTAATAATAACGTGTTAATCATGTAATAATAACTTGTTAATAACGTGTTCATGTAATAATAACGTGTTAGTCATGTAATAATAACTTGTTAATAACGTGTTCATGTAATAATAACGTGTTAGTAATGTAATAATAACTTGTTAATAACGTGTTCATGTAATAATAACGTGTTAGTCATGTAATAACAACTTGTCAATAACGTATTCATGTAATAATAATGTTTTAATCATGTAATAATAACTTGTTAATAACGTGTTCATGTAATAATAACGTGTTAGTCATATAACAATAACAAGTTAATAACATGATCATGTAATAATAATGTGTTAGTCATGTTATAATAACTTGTTAGTCATGTAATAATAACTTGTTAGTCATGTAATAATAACTTGTTAGTCATGTAATAATAACTTGTTAGTCATGTAATATTAACGTGTTAGTCTTATAATAATAACGTGTTAGTCATGTAATAATAACTTGTTAATAACGTGTTCATGTAATAATAACGTGTTAGTCATGTAATAATAACTTGCTAATAACGTGTTCATGTAATAATAACGTGTTAGTCATGTAATAATAACTTGTTAATAACGCTTTCATGTAATAATAACGTGTTAGTCATGTGATAATAACTTGTTATTAACGTGTTCATGTAATATTAACGTGTTAGTAATGTAATAACAACTTGGTAATAACGTGTTCATGTAATAATAACGTGTTAATCATGTAATAATAACTTGTTAATAACGTGTTCATGTAATAATAACGTGTTAGTCATGTAATAATAACTTGTTAATAACGTGTTCATGTAATAATAACGTGTTAATCATGTAATAATAACTTGTTAATAACGTGTTCATGTAATAATAACGTGTTAGTCATGTAATAATAACTTGTTAATAACGTGTTCATGTAATAATAATGTGTTAGTCATGTAATAATAACTTGTTAGTCATGTAGTAATAACGTGTTAGTCATGTAATAATAACGTGTTAGTCATGTAATAATAACTTGTTAATAACGTGTTCAAGTGATAAGTACAAGTTAGTCATGTAATAACAACTTGTTAATAAAGTGTTCATGTAATAATAACGTGTTATTCATGTAATAATAACCTGTTAATAACGTGTTTATGTAATAATAATGTGTTAGTCATGTAATAATAACTTGTTAGTCATGTAATAATAACTTGTTAGTCATGTAATAATAAAGTGTTAGTCTTATAATAATAACGTGTTAGTCATGTAATAATAACTTGTTAATAACGTGTTTATGTAATAATAACGTGTTAGTAATGTAATAATAACTTGTTAATAAAGTGTTCATGTAATAATAATGTGTTAATCATGTAATAATAACTTGTTAATAACGTGTTCATGTAATAATGACGTGTTAGTCATGTAATAATAACTTGTTAATAACGTGTTCATGTAATAATAATGTGTTAGTCATTTAATAATAACTTGTTAGTCATGTAATAATAACTTGTTAGTCATGTAATAATAACGTGTTAGTCTTATAATAATAACGTGTTAGTCATGTTATAATAACTTGTTAATAACGTGTTCATGTAATAATAACGTGTTAGTCATGTAATAATAACTTGTTAATAACATGTTCATGTAATAATAACCTGTTAGTCATGTAATAATAACTTGTTAATAACGTGTTCATGTAATAATAACGTGTTAGTAATGTAATAATAACTTGTTAATAACGTGTTCATGTAATAATAATGTGTTAATCATGTAATAATAACTTGTTAATAACGTGTTCATATAATAATAACGTGTTAGTCATGTAATAATAACTTGTTAATAACGTGTTCATGTAATAATAATGTGTTAGTCATGTAATAATAACTTGTTAGTCATGTAGTAATAACGTGTTAGTCATGTAATAATAATGTGTTAGTCATGTAATAATAACTTGTTAATAACGTGTTCATGTGATAAGTACATGTTAGTCATGTAATAACAACTTGTTAATAACGTGTTCATGTAATAATAACGTGTTATTCATGTAATAATAACCTGTTAATAACGTGTTTATGTAATAATAATGTGTTAGTCATGTAATAATAACTTGTTAGTCATGTAATAATAACTTGTTAGTCATGTAATAATAAAGGGTTAGTCTTATAATAATAACGTGTTAGTCATGTAATAATAACTTGTTAATAACGTGTTCATGTAATAATAACGTGTTAGTAATGTAATAATAACTTGTTAATAAAGTGTTCATCTAATAATAATGTGTTAATCATGTAATAATAACTTGTTAATAACGTGTTCATGTAATAATGACGTGTTAGTCATGTAATAATAACTTGTTAATAACGTGTTCATGTAATAATAATGTGTTAGTCATTTAATAATAACTTGTTAGTCATGTAATAATAACTTGTTAGTCATGTAATAATAACGTGTTAGTCTTATAATAATAACAAGTTAGTCATGTTATAATAACTTGTTAATAACGTGTTCATGTAATAATAACGTGTTAGTCATGTAATAATAACTTGTTAATAACATGTTCATGTAATAATAACCTGTTAGTCATGTAATAATAACTTGTTAATAACGTGTTCATGTAATAATAACGTGTTAGTAATGTAATAATAACTTGTTAATAACGTGTTCATGTAATAATAATGTGTTAATCATGTAATAATAACATGTTAATAACGTGTTCATGTAATAAAAACGTGTTAGTCATGTAATAATAACTTGTTAATAACGTGTTCATGTGATAATAACGTGTTAGTCATGTAATAACAACTTGTCAATAACGTATTCATGTAATAATAATGTTTTAATCATGTAATAATAACTTGTTAATAACGTGTTCATGTAATAATAACGTGTTAGTCATATAATAATAACTTGTTAATAACATGATCATGTAATAATAATGTGTTAGTCATGTTATAATAACTTGTTAGTCATGTAATAATAACTTGTTAGTCATGTAATAATAACTTGTTAGTCATGTAATAATAACTTGTTAGTCATGTAATATTACCGTGTTAGTCTTATAATAATAACGTGTTAGTCATGTAATAATAACTTGTTAATAACGTGTTCATGTAATAATAACGTGTTAGTCATGTAATAATAACTTGCTAATAACGTGTTCATGTAATAATAACGTGTTAGTCATGTAATAATAACTTGTTAATAACGCTTTCATGTAATAATAACGTGTTAGTCATGTGATAATAACTTGTTAATAACGTGTTCATGTAATATTAACGTGTTAGTAATGTAATAACAACTTGGTAATAACGTGTTCATGTAATAATAACGTGTTAATCATGTAATAATAACTTGTTAATAACGTGTTCATGTGATAATAACGTGTTAGTCATGTAATAATAACTTGTTAATAACGTGTTCATGTAATAATAACGTGTTAGTAATGTAATAATAACTTGTTAATAACGTGTTCATGTAATAATAACGTGTTAGTCATGTAATAACAACTTGTCAATAACGTATTCATGTAATAATAATGTTTTAATCATGTAATAATAACTTGTTAATAACGTGTTCATGTAATAATAACGTGTTAGTCATATAACAATAACAAGTTAATAACATGATCATGTAATAATAATGTGTTAGTCATGTTATAATAACTTGTTAGTCATGTAATAATAACTTGTTAGTCATGTAATAATAACTTGTTAATCATGTAATAATAACTTGTTAGTCATGTAATATTAACGTGTTAGTCTTATAATAATAACGTGTTAGTCATGTAATAATAACTTGTTAATAACGTGTTCATGTAATAATAACGTGTTAGTCATGTAATAATAACTTGCTAATAACGTGTTCATGTAATAATAACGTGTTAGTCATGTAATAATAACTTGTTAATAACGCTTTCATGTAATAATAACGTGTTAGTCATGTGATAATAACTTGTTATTAACGTGTTCATGTAATATTAACGTGTTAGTAATGTAATAACAACTTGGTAATAACGTGTTCATGTAATAATAACGTGTTAATCATGTAATAATAACTTGTTAATAACGTGTTCATGTAATAATAACGTGTTAGTCATGTAATAATAACTTGTTAATAACGTGTTCATGTAATAATAACGTGTTAATCATGTAATAATAACTTGTTAATAACGTGTTCATGTAATAATAACGTGTTAGTCATGTAATAATAACTTGTTAATAACGTGTTCATGTAATAATAATGTGTTAGTCATGTAATAATAACTTGTTAGTCATGTAGTAATAACGTGTTAGTCATGTAATAATAACGTGTTAGTCATGTAATAATAACTTGTTAATAACGTGTTCAAGTGATAAGTACAAGTTAGTCATGTAATAACAACTTGTTAATAAAGTGTTCATGTAATAATAACGTGTTATTCATGTAATAATAACCTGTTAATAACGTGTTTATGTAATAATAATGTGTTAGTCATGTAATAATAACTTGTTAGTCATGTAATAATAACTTGTTAGTCATGTAATAATAAAGTGTTAGTCTTATAATAATAACGTGTTAGTCATGTAATAATAACTTGTTAATAACGTGTTCATGTAATAATAACGTGTTAGTAATGTAATAATAACTTGTTAATAAAGTGTTCATGTAATAATAATGTGTTAATCATGTAATAATAACTTGTTAATAACGTGTTCATGTAATAATGACGTGTTAGTCATGTAATAATAACTTGTTAATAAGGTGTTCATGTAATAATAATGTGTTAGTCATTTAATAATAACTTGTTAGTCATGTAATAATAACTTGTTAGTCATGTAATAATAACGTGTTAGTCTTATAATAATAACGTGTTAGTCATGTTATAATAACTTGTTAATAACGTGTTCATGTAATAATAACGTGTTAGTCATGTAATAATAACTTGTTAATAACATGTTCATGTAATAATAACCTGTTAGTCATGTAATAATAACTTGTTAATAACGTGTTCATGTAATAATAACGTGTTAGTAATGTAATAATAACTTGTTAATAACGTGTTCATGTAATAATAATGTGTTAATCATGTAATAATAACTTGTTAATAACGTGTTCATGTAATAATAACGTGTTAGTCATGTAATAATAACTTGTTAATAATGTGTTCATGTAATAATAATGTGTTAGTCATGTAATAATAACTTGTTAGTCATGTAGTAATAACGTGTTAGTCATGTAATAATAATGTGTTAGTCATGTAATAATAACTTGTTAATAACGTGTTCATGTGATAAGTACATGTTAGTCATGTAATAACAACTTGTTAATAACGTGTTCATGTAATAATAACGTGTTATTCATGTAATAATAACCTGTTAATAACGTGTTTATGTAATAATAATGTGTTAGTCATGTAATAATAACTTGTTAGTCATGTAATAATAACTTGTTAGTCATGTAATAATAAAGGGTTAGTCTTATAATAATAACGTGTTAGTCATGTAATAATAACTTGTTAATAACGTGTTCATGTAATAATAACGTGTTAGTAATGTAATAATAACTTGTTAATAAAGTGTTCATCTAATAATAATGTGTTAATCATGTAATAATAACTTGTTAATAACGTGTTCATGTAATAATGACGTGTTAGTCATGTAATAATAACTTGTTAATAACGTGTTCATGTAATAATAATGTGTTAGTCATTTAATAATAACTTGTTAGTCATGTAATAATAACTTGTTAGTCATGTAATAATAACGTGTTAGTCTTATAATAATAACAAGTTAGTCATGTTATAATAACTTGTTAATAACGTGTTCATGTAATAATAACGTGTTAGTCATGTAATAATAACTTGTTAATAACATGTTCATGTAATAATAACCTGTTAGTCATGTAATAATAACTTGTTAATAACGTGTTCATGTAATAATAACGTGTTAGTAATGTAATAATAACTTGTTAATAACGTGTTCATGTAATAATAATGTGTTAATCATGTAATAATAACATGTTAATAACGTGTTCATGTAATAAAAACGTGTTAGTCATGTAATAATAACTTGTTAATAACGTGTTCATGTGATAATAACGTGTTAGTCATGTAATAACAACTTGTCAATAACGTATTCATGTAATAATAATGTTTTAATCATGTAATAATAACTTGTTAATAACGTGTTCATGTAATAATAACGTGTTAGTCATATAATAATAACTTGTTAATAACATGATCATGTAATAATAATGTGTTAGTCATGTTATAATAACTTGTTAGTCATGTAATAATAACTTGTTAGTCATGTAATAATAACTTGTTAGTCATGTAATAATAACTTGTTAGTCATGTAATATTACCGTGTTAGTCTTATAATAATAACGTGTTAGTCATGTAATAATAACTTGTTAATAACGTGTTCATGTAATAATAACGTGTTAGTCATGTAATAATAACTTGCTAATAACGTGTTCATGTAATAATAACGTGTTAGTCATGTAATAATAACTTGTTAATAACGCTTTCATGTAATAATAACGTGTTAGTCATGTGATAATAACTTGTTAATAACGTGTTCATGTAATATTAACGTGTTAGTAATGTAATAACAACTTGGTAATAACGTGTTCATGTAATAATAACGTGTTAATCATGTAATAATAACTTGTTAATAACGTGTTCATGTAATAATAACGTGTTAGTCATGTAATAATAACTTGTTAATAACGTGTTCATGTAATAATAACGTGTTAGTAATGTAATAATAACTTGTTAATAACGTGTTCATGTAATAATAACGTGTTAGTCATGTAATAACAACTTGTCAATAACGTATTCATGTAATAATAATGTTTTAATCATGTAATAATAACTTGTTAATAACGTGTTCATGTAATAATAACGTGTTAGTCATATAACAATAACAAGTTAATAACATGATCATGTAATAATAATGTGTTAGTCATGTTATAATAACTTGTTAGTCATGTAATAATAACTTGTTAGTCATGTAATAATAACTTGTTAGTCATGTAATAATAACTTGTTAGTCATGTAATATTAACGTGTTAGTCTTATAATAATAACGTGTTAGTCATGTAATAATAACTTGTTAATAACGTGTTCATGTAATAATAACGTGTTAGTCATGTAATAATAACTTGCTAATAACGTGTTCATGTAATAATAACGTGTTAGTCATGTAATAATAACTTGTTAATAACGCTTTCATGTAATAATAACGTGTTAGTCATGTGATAATAACTTGTTATTAACGTGTTCGTGTAATATTAACGTGTTAGTAATGTAATAACAACTTGGTAATAACGTGTTCATGTAATAATTACGTGTTAATCATGTAATAATAACTTGTTAATAACGTGTTCATGTAATAATAACGTGTTAGTCATGTAATAATAACTTGTTAATAACGTGTTCATGTAATAATAACGTGTTAATCATGTAATAATGACTTGTTAATAACGTGTTCATGTAATAATAACGTGTTAGTCATGTAATAATAACTTGTTAATAACGTGTTCATGTAATAATAATGTGTTAGTCATGTAATAATAACTTGTTAGTCATGTAGTAATAACGTGTTAGTCATGTAATAATAACGTGTTAGTCATGTAATAATAACTTGTTAATAACGTGTTCAAGTGATAAGTACAAGTTAGTCATGTAATAACAACTTGTTAATAACGTGTTCATGTAATAATAACGTGTTATTCATGTAATAATAACCTGTTAATAACGTGTTTATGTAATAATAATGTGTTAGTCATGTAATAATAACTTGTTAGTCATGTAATAATAACTTGTTAGTCATGTAATAATAAAGTGTTAGTCTTATAATAATAACGTGTTAGTCATGTAATAATAACTTGTTAATAACGTGTTCATGTAATAATAACGTGTTAGTAATGTAATATAACTTGTTAATAAAGTGTTCATGTAATAATAATGTGTTAATCATGTAATAATAACTTGTTAATAACGTGTTCATGTAATAATGACGTGTTAGTCATGTAATAATAACTTGTTAATAACGTGTTCATGTAATAATAATGTGTTAGTCATTTAATAATAACTTGTTAGTCATGTAATAATAACTTGTTAGTCATGTAATAATAACGTTTTAGTCTTATAATAATAACGTGTTAGTCATGTTATAATAACTTGTTAATAACGTGTTCATGTAATAATAACGTGTTAGTCATGTAATAATAACTTGTTAATAACATATTCATGTAATAATAACCTGTTAGTCATGTAATAATAACTTGTTAATAACATGTTCATGTAATAATAACGTGTTAGTAATGTAATAATAACTTGTTAATAACGTGTTCATGTAATAATAATGTGTTAATCATGTAATAATAACTTGTTAATAACGTGTTCATGTAATAATAACGTGTTAGTCATGTAATAATAACTTGTTAATAACGTGTTCATGTAATAATAATGTGTTAGTCATGTAATAATAACTTGTTAGTCATGTAGTAATAACGTGTTAGTCATGTAATAATAATGTGTTAGTCATGTAATAATAACTTGTTAATAACGTGTTCATGTGATAAGTACATGTTAGTCATGTAATAACAACTTGTTAATAACGTGTTCATGTAATAATAACGTGTTATTCATGTAATAATAACCTGTTAATAACGTGTTTATGTAATAATAATGTGTTAGTCATGTAATAATAACTTGTTAGTCATGTAATAATAACTTGTTAGTCATGTAATAATAAAGTGTTAGTCTTATAATAATAACGTGTTAGTCATGTAATAATAACTTGTTAATAACGTGTTCATGTAATAATAACGTGTTAGTAATGTAATAATAACTTGTTAATAAAGTGTTCATCTAATAATAATGTGTTAATCATGTAATAATAACTTGTTAATAACGTGTTCATGTAATAATGACGTGTTAGTCATGTAATAATAACTTGTTAATAACGTGTTCATGTAATAATAATGTGTTAGTCATTTAAAAATAACTTGTTAGTCATGTAATAATAACTTGTTAGTCATGTAATAATAACGTGTTAGTCTTATAATAATAACAAGTAAGTCATGTTATAATAACTTGTTAATAACGTGTTCATGTAATAATAACGTGTTAGTCATGTAATAATAACTTGTTAATAACATGTTCATGTAATAATAACCTGTTAGTCATGTAATAATAACTTGTTAATAACGTGTTCATGTAATAATAACGTGTTAGTAATGTAATAATAACTTGTTAATAACGTGTTCATGTAATAATAATGTGTTAATCTTGTAATAATAACATGTTAATAACGTGTTCATGTAATAAAAACGTGTTAGTCATGTAATAATAACTTGTTAATAACGTGTTCATGTAATAATAATGTGTTAGTCATATAATAATAACTTGTTAGTCATGTAGTAATAACGTGTTAGTCATGTAATAATAACGTGTTAGTCATGTAATAATAACTTGTTAATAACGTGTTCATGTGATAAGTACATGTTAGTCATGTAATAACAACTTGTTAATAACGTGTTCATGTAATAATAACGTGTTATTCATGTAATAATAACCTGTTAATAACGTGTTTATGTAATAATAATGTGTTAGTCATGTAATAATAACTTGTTAGTCATGTAATAATAACTTGTTAGTCATGTAATAATAAAGTGTTAGTCTTATAATAATAACGTGTTAGTCATGTAATAATAACTTGTTAATAACGTGTTCATGTAATAATAACGTGTTAGTAATGTACTAATAACTTGTTAATAAAGTGTTCATGTAATAATAATGTGTTAATCATGTAATAATAACTTGTTAATAACGTGTTCATGTAATAATGACGTGTTAGTCATGTAATAATAACTTGTTAATAACGTGTTCATGTAATAATAATGTGTTAGTCATTTAATAATAACTTGTTAGTCATGTAATAATAACTTGTTAGTCATGTAATAATAACGTGTTAGTCTTATAATAATAACGTGTTAGTCATGTTATAATAACTTGTTAATAACGTGTTCATGTAATAATAACGCGTTAGTCATGTAATAATAACTTGTTAATAACATGTTCATGTAATAATAACCTGTTAGTCACGTAATAATAACTTGTTAATAACGTGTTCATGTAATAATAACGTGTTAGTAATGTAATAATAACTTGTTAATAACGTGTTCATGTAATAATAAGGTGTTAATCATGTAATAATAACTTGTTAATAACGTGTTCATGTAATAATAACGTGTTAGTCATGTAATAATAACTTGTTAATAACGTGTTCATGTAATAATAACGTGTTAGTCATGTAATAATAACTTGTTAATAACGTGTTCATGTAATAATAATGTGTTAGTCATGTAATAATAACTTGTTAGTCATGTAGTAATAACGTGTTAGTCATGTAATAATAATGTGTTAGTCATGTAATAATAACTTGTTAATAACGTGTTCATGTGATAAGTACATGTTAGTCATGTAATAACAACTTGTTAATAACGTGTTCATGTAATAATAACGTGTTATTCATGTAATAATAACCTGTTAATAACGTGTTTATGTAATAATAATGTGTTAGTCATGTAATAATAACTTGTTAGTCATGTAATAATAACTTGTTAGTCATGTAATAATAAAGGGTTAGTCTTATAATAATAACGTGTTAGTCATGTAATAATAACTTGTTAATAACGTGTTCATGTAATAATAACGTGTTAGTAATGTAATAATAACTTGTTAATAAAGTGTTCATCTAATAATAATGTGTTAATCATGTAATAATAACTTGTTAATAACGTGTTCATGTAATAATGACGTGTTAGTCATGTAATAATAACTTGTTAATAACGTGTTCATGTAATAATAATGTGTTAGTCATTTAATAATAACTTGTTAGTCATGTAATAATAACTTGTTAGTCATGTAATAATAACGTGTTAGTCTTATAATAATAACAAGTTAGTCATGTTATAATAACTTGTTAATAACGTGTTCATGTAATAATAACGTGTTAGTCATGTAATAATAACTTGTTAATAACATGTTCATGTAATAATAACCTGTTAGTCATGTAATAATAACTTGTTAATAACGTGTTCATGTAATAATAACGTGTTAGTAATGTAATAATAACTTGTTAATAACGTGTTCATGTAATAATAATGTGTTAATCATGTAATAATAACATGTTAATAACGTGTTCATGTAATAAAAACGTGTTAGTCATGTAATAATAACTTGTTAATAACGTGTTCATGTGATAATAACGTGTTAGTCATGTAATAACAACTTGTCAATAACGTATTCATGTAATAATAATGTTTTAATCATGTAATAATAACTTGTTAATAACGTGTTCATGTAATAATAACGTGTTAGTCATATAATAATAACTTGTTAATAACATGATCATGTAATAATAATGTGTTAGTCATGTTATAATAACTTGTTAGTCATGTAATAATAACTTGTTAGTCATGTAATAATAACTTGTTAGTCATGTAATAATAACTTGTTAGTCATGTAATATTACCGTGTTAGTCTTATAATAATAACGTGTTAGTCATGTAATAATAACTTGTTAATAACGTGTTCATGTAATAATAACGTGTTAGTCATGTAATAATAACTTGCTAATAACGTGTTCATGTAATAATAACGTGTTAGTCATGTAATAATAACTTGTTAATAACGCTTTCATGTAATAATAACGTGTTAGTCATGTGATAATAACTTGTTAATAACGTGTTCATGTAATATTAACGTGTTAGTAATGTAATAACAACTTGGTAATAACGTGTTCATGTAATAATAACGTGTTAATCATGTAATAATAACTTGTTAATAACGTGTTCATGTAATAATAACGTGTTAGTCATGTAATAATAACTTGTTAATAACGTGTTCATGTAATAATAACGTGTTAGTAATGTAATAATAACTTGTTAATAACGTGTTCATGTAATAATAACGTGTTAGTCATGTAATAACAACTTGTCAATAACGTATTCATGTAATAATAATGTTTTAATCATGTAATAATAACTTGTTAATAACGTGTTCATGTAATAATAACGTGTTAGTCATATAACAATAACAAGTTAATAACATGATCATGTAATAATAATGTGTTAGTCATGTTATAATAACTTGTTAGTCATGTAATAATAACTTGTTAGTCATGTAATAATAACTTGTTAGTCATGTAATAATAACTTGTTAGTCATGTAATATTAACGTGTTAGTCTTATAATAATAACGTGTTAGTCATGTAATAATAACTTGTTAATAACGTGTTCATGTAATAATAACGTGTTAGTCATGTAATAATAACTTGCTAATAACGTGTTCATGTAATAATAACGTGTTAGTCATGTAATAATAACTTGTTAATAACGCTTTCATGTAATAATAACGTGTTAGTCATGTGATAATAACTTGTTATTAACGTGTTCGTGTAATATTAACGTGTTAGTAATGTAATAACAACTTGGTAATAACGTGTTCATGTAATAATTACGTGTTAATCATGTAATAATAACTTGTTAATAACGTGTTCATGTAATAATAACGTGTTAGTCATGTAATAATAACTTGTTAATAACGTGTTCATGTAATAATAACGTGTTAATCATGTAATAATAACTTGTTAATAACGTGTTCATGTAATAATAACGTGTTAGTCATGTAATAATAACTTGTTAATAACGTGTTCATGTAATAATAATGTGTTAGTCATGTAATAATAACTTGTTAGTCATGTAGTAATAACGTGTTAGTCATGTAATAATAACGTGTTAGTCATGTAATAATAACTTGTTAATAACGTGTTCAAGTGATAAGTACAAGTTAGTCATGTAATAACAACTTGTTAATAACGTGTTCATGTAATAATAACGTGTTATTCATGTAATAATAACCTGTTAATAACGTGTTTATGTAATAATAATGTGTTAGTCATGTAATAATAACTTGTTAGTAATGTAATAATAACTTGTTAGTCATGTAATAATAAAGTGTTAGTCTTATAATAATAACGTGTTAGTCATGTAATAATAACTTGTTAATAACGTGTTCATGTAATAATAACGTGTTAGTAATGTAATATAACTTGTTAATAAAGTGTTCATGTAATAATTATGTGTTAATCATGTAATAATAACTTGTTAATAACGTGTTCATGTAATAATGACGTGTTAGTCATGTAATAATAACTTGTTAATAACGTGTTCATGTAATAATAATGTGTTAGTCATTTAATAATAACTTGTTAGTCATGTAATAATAACTTGTTAGTCATGTAATAATAACGTTTTAGTCTTATAATAATAACGTGTTAGTCATGTTATAATAACTTGTTAATAACGTGTTCATGTAATAATAACGTGTTAGTCATGTAATAATAACTTGTTAATAACATATTCATGTAATAATAACCTGTTAGTCATGTAATAATAACTTGTTAATAACATGTTCATGTAATAATAACGTGTTAGTAATGTAATAATAACTTGTTAATAACGTGTTCATGTAATAATAATGTGTTAATCATGTAATAATAACTTGTTAATAACGTGTTCATGTAATAATAACGTGTTAGTCATGTAATAATAACTTGTTAATAACGTGTTCATGTAATAATAATGTGTTAGTCATGTAATAATAACTTGTTAGTCATGTAGTAATAACGTGTTAGTCATGTAATAATAATGTGTTAGTCATGTAATAATAACTTGTTAATAACGTGTTCATGTGATAAGTACATGTTAGTCATGTAATAACAACTTGTTAATAACGTGTTCATGTAATAATAACGTGTTATTCATGTAATAATAACCTGTTAATAACGTGTTTATGTAATAATAATGTGTTAGTCATGTAATAATAACTTGTTAGTCATGTAATAATAACTTGTTAGTCATGTAATAATAAAGTGTTAGTCTTATAATAATAACGTGTTAGTCATGTAATAATAACTTGTTAATAACGTGTTCATGTAATAATAACGTGTTAGTAATGTAATAATAACTTGTTAATAAAGTGTTCATCTAATAATAATGTGTTAATCATGTAATAATAACTTGTTAATAACGTGTTCATGTAATAATGACGTGTTAGTCATGTAATAATAACTTGTTAATAACGTGTTCATGTAATAATAATGTGTTAGTCATTTAATAATAACTTGTTAGTCATGTAATAATAACTTGTTAGTCATGTAATAATAACGTGTTAGTCTTATAATAATAACAAGTAAGTCATGTTATAATAACTTGTTAATAACGTGTTCATGTAATAATAACGTGTTAGTCATGTAATAATAACTTGTTAATAACATGTTCATGTAATAATAACCTGTTAGTCATGTAATAATAACTTGTTAATAACGTGTTCATGTAATAATAACGTGTTAGTAATGTAATAATAACTTGTTAATAACGTGTTCATGTAATAATAATGTGTTAATCTTGTAATAATAACATGTTAATAACGTGTTCATGTAATAAAAACGTGTTAGTCATGTAATAATAACTTGTTAATAACGTGTTCATGTAATAATAATGTGTTAGTCATATAATAATAACTTGTTAGTCATGTAGTAATAACGTGTTAGTCATGTAATAATAACGTGTTAGTCATGTAATAATAACTTGTTAATAACGTGTTCATGTGATAAGTACATGTTAGTCATGTAATAACAACTTGTTAATAACGTGTTCATGTAATAATAACGTGTTATTCATGTAATAATAACCTGTTAATAACGTGTTTATGTAATAATAATGTGTTAGTCATGTAATAATAACTTGTTAGTCATGTAATAATAACTTGTTAGTCATGTAATAATAAAGTGTTAGTCTTATAATAATAACGTGTTAGTCATGTAATAATAACTTGTTAATAACGTGTTCATGTAATAATAACGTGTTAGTAATGTACTAATAACTTGTTAATAAAGTGTTCATGTAATAATAATGTGTTAATCATGTAATAATAACTTGTTAATAACGTGTTCATGTAATAATGACGTGTTAGTCATGTAATAATAACTTGTTAATAACGTGTTCATGTAATAATAATGTGTTAGTCATTTAATAATAACTTGTTAGTCATGTAATAATAACTTGTTAGTCATGTAATAATAACGTGTTAGTCTTATAATAATAACGTGTTAGTCATGTTATAATAACTTGTTAATAACGTGTTCATGTAATAATAACGCGTTAGTCATGTAATAATAACTTGTTAATAACATGTTCATGTAATAATAACCTGTTAGTCACGTAATAATAACTTGTTAATAACGTGTTCATGTAATAATAACGTGTTAGTAATGTAATAATAACTTGTTAATAACGTGTTCATGTAATAATAAGGTGTTAATCATGTAATAATAACTTGTTAATAACGTGTTCATGTAATAATAACGTGTTAGTCATGTAATAATAACTTGTTAATAACGTGTTCATGTAATAATAATGTGTTAGTCATGTAATAATAACTTGTTAGTCATGTAATAATAACTTGTTAGACATGTAATAATAACGTTTTAGTCTTATAATAATAACGTGTTAGTCATGTTATAATAACTTGTTAATAACGTGTTCATGTAATAATAACTTGTTAATAACGTGTTCATGTAATAATAACGTGTTATTAATGTAATAACAACTTGTTAATAACGTGTTCATGTAATAATAACGTGTTAATCAAGTAATAATAACTTGTTAATAACGTGTTCATGTAATAATAACGTGTTAGTCATGTAATAATAACTGGTTAATAACGTGTTCATGTAATAATAACGTGTTTGTCATGTAATAACAACTTGTTAGTAACGTGTTCATAAAATAATAACGTGTTAATCATGTAATAATAACTTGTTAATAACGTGTTCATGTAATAATAATGTGTTAGCATTGTAATAATAACTTGATAGTCATGTAATAATAACTTGTTAGTCGTGTAATAATAACTTGTTTGTCAAGTAATAATAACATGTTAGTCATGTAACAAAAACTTGTTAGTCATGTAATAATAACGTGTTAGTCTTATAATAATAACGTGTTAGTCATGTAATAATAACATGTTAATAACGTGTTCATGTAATATTAATGTGTTAGTCATGTAATAATAACTTGTTAGACATGTAATAATAACTTGTTAGTAGCGTAATAATAACTTGTTAGTCATGTAATAATAACGTGTTAGTCTTATAATAATAACGTGTTAGTCATGTGGTAATAACTTGTTAATAACGTGTTCATGTAATAATAACGTGTTAGTCATGTAATAATAATTTGTTAATAACGTGTTCATCTAATAATAATGTGTTAGTCATGTAATAATAACTTGTTAGTCATGTAATAATAACTTGTTAGTCGTGTAATAATAACTTGTTAGTCATGTAATAATTACTTGTTAGTCATGTAATAATAACGTGTTAGTCCTGTAATAATAACGTGTTAGTCATGTAATAATAACGTGTTAGTCATGTAATAATATCTTGTTAATAACGTGTTCATGTAATAATAATGTGTTAGTCATGTAATAATAACTTGTTAGTCGTGTAGTAATAACGTGTTAGTCATGTAATAATAACGTGTTAGTCATGTAATAATAACTTGTTAATAACGTGTTCATGTAATAATAACGTGTTAGTCATGTAATAATAACTTGTTAATAACGTGTTCATGTAATAATAACGTGTTAGTAATGTAATAATAACTTGTTAATAACGTGTTCATATAAAAATAACGTGTTAGTCATGTAATAACAACTTGTTAATAAGGTGTTCATGTAATAAAAACGTGTTAGTCATGTAATAATAACTTGTTAATAACGCGTTCATGTAATAATAATGTGTTAGTCATGTAATATTAACTTGTTAGTCATGTAATAGTAACTTGTTAGTCATGTAATAATAACGTGTTAGTCATGTTATAATAACTTGTTAATAACGCTTTTATGTAATAATAACGTGTTAGTCATTTAAAAATAACTTGTTAATAACGTGTTCATGTAATAATAACGTGTTAGTAATGTAATAACAACTTGTTAATAACGTAGTCATGTAATAATAACGTGTTAATCATGTAATAATAACTTGTTAATAACGTGTTCATGTAATAATAACGTGTTAGTCATGTAATAATAACTGGTTAATAACGTGTTCATGTAATAATAACGTGTTAGTCATGTAATAATAACTTGTTAATAACGTGTTCATGTAATAATGACGTGTTAGTCATGTAATAATAACTTGTTAATAACGTGTTCATGTAATAATAATGTGTTAGTCATGTAATAATAACTTGTTAGTCATGTAATAATAACTTGTTAGTCATG
Source organism: Hydra vulgaris (assembly GCF_022113875.1). Classification (NCBI taxonomy): domain Eukaryota; kingdom Metazoa; phylum Cnidaria; class Hydrozoa; order Anthoathecata; family Hydridae; genus Hydra; species Hydra vulgaris. Next base: position 3,932,231 of record NC_061163.1, on the reverse strand, counting down.
TAATAATAACGTGTTAGTCTTATAATAATAACGTGTTAGTCATGTTATAATAACTTGTTAAAAACGTGTTCATGTAATAATAACGTGTTAGTCATGTAATTATAACTTGTTAATAACATGTTCATGTAATAATAACCTGTTAGTCATGTAATAATAACTTGTTAATAACGTGTTCATGTAATAATAACGTATTAGTAATGTAATAATAACTTGTTAATAACGTGTTCATGTAATAATAATGTGTTAATCATGTAATAATAACTTGTTAATAACGTGTTCATGTAATAATAACGTGTTAGTCATGTAATAATAACTTGTAATAATAACTTGTTAGTCATGTAATAATAAAGTGTTAGTCTTATAATAATAACGTGTTAGTCATTTAATAATAACTTTTTAATAACGTGTTTATGTAATAATAACCTGTTAGTAATGTAATAATAACTTGTTAATAAAGTGTTCATGTAATAATAATGTGTTAATCATGTAATAATAACTTGTTAATAACGTGTTCATGTAATAATGACGTGTTAGTCATGTAATAATAACTTGTTAATAACGTGTTCATGTAATAATAATGTGTTAGTCATGTAATAATAACTTGTTAGTCATGTAATAATAACTTGTTAGTCATGTAATAATAACGTGTTAGTCTTATAATAATAACGTGTTAGTCATGTTATAATAACTTGTTAAAAACGTGTTCATGTAATAATAACGTGTTAGTCATGTAATAATAACTTGTTAATAACATGTTCATGTAATAATAACCTGTTAGTCATGTAATAATAACTTGTTAATAACGTGTTTATGTAATAATAACGTGTTAGTAATGTAATAATAACTTGTTAATAACGTGTTCATGTAATAATAATGTGTTAATCATGTAATAATAACTTGTTAATAACGTGTTCATGTAATAATAACGTGTTAGTCATGTAATAATAACTTGTAATAATAACTTGTTAGTCATGTAATAATAAAGTGTTAGTCTTATAATAATAACGTGTTAGTCATGTAATAATAACTTTTTAATAACGTGTTCATGTAATAATAACGTGTTAGTAATGTAATAATAACTTGTTAATAAAGTGTTCATGTAATAATAATGTGTTAATCATGTAATAATAACTTGTTAATAACCTGTTCATGTAATAATGACGTGTTAGTCATGTAATAATAACTTGTTAATAACGTGTTCATGTAATAATAATGTGTTAGTCATGTAATAATAACTTGTTAGTCATGTAATAATAACTTGTTAGTCATGTAATAATAACGTGTTAGTCTTATAATAATAACGTGTTAGTCATGTTATAATAACTTGTTAAAAACGTGTTCATGTAATAATAACGTGTTAGTCATGTAATAATAACTTGTTAATAACATGTTCATGTAATAATAACCTGTTAGTCATGTAATAATAACTTGTTAATAACGTGTTCATGTAATAATAACGTGTTAGTAATGTAATAATAACTTGTTAATAACGTGTTCATGTAATAATAATGTGTTAATCATGTAATAATAACTTGTTAATAACGTGTTCATGTAATAATAACGTGTTAGTCATGTAATAATATCTTGTTAAAAACGTGTTCATGTAATAATAATGTGTTAGTCATGTAATAATAACTTGTTAGTCATGTAATAATAACTTGTTAGTCATGTAATAATAACGTGTTAGTCTCATAATAATAACGTGTTAGTCATGTTATATGAACTTGTTAATAACGTGTTCATGTAATAATAACTTGTTAATAACGTGTTCATGTAATAATAACGTGTTATTAATGTAATAACAACTTGTTAATAACGTGTTCATGTAATAATAACGTGTTAATCAAGTAATAATAACTTGTTAATAACGTGTTCATGTAATAATAACGTGTTAGTCATGTAATAATAACTGGTTAATAACGTGTTCATGTAATAATAACGTGTTTGTCATGTAATAACAACTTGTTAGTAACGTGTTCATGAAATAATAACGTGTTAATCATGTAATAATAACTTGTTAATAACGTGTTCATGTAATAATAATGTGTTAGCATTGTAATAATAACTTGATAGTCATGTAATAATAACTTGTTAGTCGTGTAATAATAACTTGTTCGTCAAGTAATAATAACATGTTAGTCATGTAATAATAACTTGTTAGTCATGTAATAATAACGTGTTAGTCTTATAATAATAACGTGTTAGTCATGTAATAATAACATGTTAATAACGTGTTCATGTAATATTAATGTGTTAGTCATGTAATAATAACTTGTTAGACATGTAATAATAACTTGTTAGTAGTGTAATAATAACTTGTTAGTCATGTAATAAAAACGTGTTAGTCTTATAATAATAACGTGTTAGTCATGTGGTAATAACTTGTTAATAACGTGTTCATGTAATAATAACGTGTTAGTCATGTAATAATAACTTGTTAATAACGTGTTCATGTAATAATAATGTGTTAGTCATGTAATAATAACTTGTTAGTCATGTAATAATAACTTGTTAGTCGTGTAATAATAACTTGTTAGTCATGTAATAATAACTTGTTAGTCATGTAATAATAACGTGTTAGTCCTGTAATAATAACGTGTTAGTCATGTAATAATAACGTGTTAGTCATGTAATAATATCTTGTTAATAACGTGTTCATGTAATAATAATGTGTTAGTCATGTAATAATAACTTGTTAGTCATGTAGTAATAACGTGTTAGTCATGTAATAATAACGTGTTAGTCTTGTAATATAAACTTGTTAATAACGTGTTCATGTAATAATAACGTGTTAGTCATGTAATAATAACTTGTTAATAACGTGTTCATGTAATAATAACGTGTTAGTAATGTAATAATAACTTGTTAATAACATGTTCATATAAAAATAACGTGTTAGTCATGTAATAACAACTTGTTAATAAGGTGTTCATGTAATAAAAACGTGTTAGTCATGTAATAATAACTTGTTAATAACGCGTTCATGTAATAATAATGTGTTAGTCATGTAATATTAACTTGTTAGTCATGTAATAGTAACTTGTTAGTCATGTAATAGTAACGTGTTAGTCATGTAATAATAACTTGTTAATAACGCTTTTATGTAATAATAACGTGTTAGTCATTTAAAAATAACTTGTTAATAACGTGTTCATGTAATAATAACGTGTTAGTAATGTAATAACAACTTGTTAATAACGTGTTAATGTAATAATAACGTGTTAATCATGTAATAATAACTTGTTAATAACGTGTTCATGTAATAATAACGTGTTAGTCATGTAATAATAACTGGTTAATAACGTGTTCATGTAATAATAACGTGTTAGTCATGCAATAACAACTTGTTTGTAACGTGTTCATGTAATAATAACGTGTAAATCATGTAATAATAACTTGTTAATAACGTGTTCATGTAATAATAATGTGTTAGTCATGTAATTATAACTTATTAGTCATGTAATAATAACTTGTTAGTCGTGTAATAATAACTTGTTCGTCAAGTAATAATAATTTGTTAGTCCTGTAATAATATAATGTTAGTCATGTAATAATAACCTGTTATTCTTATAATAATAACGTGTTAGTCATGTAATAATAACTTGTTATTAACGTGTTTATGTAATAATAACGTGTTATTCATGTAATAATAACTTGTTAAAAACGTGTTTATATAATATTAATGTGTTAGTCATGTAATAATAACTTGTTAGTCATGTATTAATAACTTGTTAGTCGTGTAATAATAACTTGTTATTCATGTAATAATAACTTGTTAGTCATGAAGTAATAACGTGTTAGTCCTGTAATAATAACGTGTTAGTCATGTAATAATAACGTGTTAGTCATGTAATAATAACTTGGTAATAACGTGTTCATGTAATATTAATGTGCTATTCATGTAATAATAACTTGTTAGTCATGTAGTAATAACGTGTTAGTCATGTAATAACAACTTGTTAATAACGTGTTCATGTAATAATAACGTGTTAATCATGTAATAATAACTTGTTAATAACGTGTTCATGTAATAATAATGTGTTAGTCATGTAATAATAACTTGTTAGTCATGTAATAATAACTTGTTAGTCATGTAATAATAATGTGTTAGTCTTATAATAATAACGTGTTAGTCATGTAATAATAACTTGTTAATAACGTGTTCATGTAATAATAACGTGTTATTCATGTAATAATAACTTGTTAATAACGTGTTCATGTAATATTAATGTGTTAGTCATGTAATAATAACTTGTTAGTCATGTAATAATAACTTGTTACTCATGAAATATTAATTTGTTAGTCATGTAATAATAACGTGTTAGTCATGTAATAATAACGTGTTAGGCATGTAATAATAACTTGTTAATAACGTGTTCATGTAATAATAACGTGTTAGTCATGTAATAACAACTTGTTAATAACGTGTTCATGTAATAATAACGTGTTAGTCATGTAATAATAACTTCTTAATAACGTGTTATTCATGTAAGAATAATGTGTTAGTCATGTAATAATAACTTGTTAGTCATGTAATAATAACTTGTTAGTCATGTAATAATAACGTGTTAGTCCTGTAATAATAACGTGTTAGTCATGTAATAATAACTTGTTAATAACGTGTTCATGTAATAATAACGTGTTAGTCATGTAATAATAACTTGTTAATAACGTGTTCATGTAATAATAACGTGTTAGTAATGTAATAATAACTTGTTAATAACGTGTTCATGTAAAAATTACGTGTTAGTCATGTAATAACAAATTGTTAATAACGTGTTCATGTAATAATAACGTGTTAGTCATGTAATAATAACTTGTTAATAACGTGTTCATGTAATAATAATGTGTTAGTCATGTAATATTAACTTGTTAGTCATGTAATAGTAACTTGTTAGTCATGTAATAATAACGTGTTAGTCATGTAATAATAACTTGTTAATAACGCTTTTATGTAATAATAACGTGTTATTCATGTAATAATAACTTGTTAATAACGTGTTCATGTAATAATAACCTGTTAGTCATGTAATAATAACTTGTTAATAACGTGTTCATGTAATAATAACATGTTAGTAATGTAATGATAACTTTTTAATAACGTGTTCATGTAATAATAATAGGTTAATCATATAATAATAACTTGTTAATAACGTGTTCATGTAATAATAACGTGTTAGTCATGTAATAATAACTTGTTAATAACGTGTTCATGTAATAATAATGTGTTAGTCATGTAATATTAACTTGTTAGTCATGTAATAGTAACTTGTTAGTCATGTAATAATAACGTGTTAGTCATGTAATAATAACTTGTTAATAACGCTTTTATGTAATAATATCGTGTTATTCATGTAATAATAACTTGTTAATAACGTGTTCATGTAATAATAACCTGTTAGTCATGTAATAATAACTTGTTAATAACGTGTTCATGTAATAATAACATGTTAGTAATGTAATGATAACTTGTTAATAACGTGTTCATGTAATAATAATGTGTTAATCATGTAATAATAACTTGTTAATAACGTGTTCATGTAATAATAACGAGTTAGTAATGTAATAATAATTTGTTAATAACGTGTTCATGTAATAATAATGTGTTAGTCATGTAATAATAACTTGTTAGTCATGTAATAATAACTTGTTATTCATGTAATAATAACGTGTTAGTCTTATAATAATAACGTGTTAGTCATGTTATAATAACTTGTTAATAACGTGTTCATGTAATAATAACTTGTTAATAACGTGTTCATGTAATAATAACGTGTTATTAATGTAATAACAACTTGTTAATAACGTGTTCATGTAATAATAACGTGTTAATCAAGTAATAATAACTTGTTAATAACGTGTTCATGTAATAATAACGTGTTAGTCATGTAATAATAACTGGTTAATAACGTGTTCATGTAATAATAACGTGTTTGTCATGTAATAACAACTTGTTAGTAACGTGTTCATGTAATAATAACGTGTTAATCATGTAATAATAACTTGTTAATAACGTGTTCATGTAATAATAATGTGTTAGTCATGTAATAATAACTTGTTAGTCATGTAATAATAACTTGTTAGTCGTGTAATAATAACTTGTTCGTCAAGTAATAATAACATGTTAGTCATGTAATAATAACTTGTTAGTCATGTAATAATAACTTGTTAGTAGTGTAATAATAACTTGTTAGTCATGTAATAATAACGTGTTAGTCTTATAATAATAACGTGTTAGTCATGTAATAATAACTTGTTAATAACGTGTTCATGTAATAATAACGTGTTAGTCATGTAATAATAACTTGTTAATAACGTGTTCATGTAATAATAATGTGTTAGTCAAGTAATAATAACTTGTTAGTCATGTAATAATAACTTGTTAGTCATGTAATAATAACTTGTTAGTCATCTAATAATAACTTGTTAGTCATGTAATAATAACGTGTTAGTCCTGTAATAATAACGTGTTAGTCATGTAATAATAACGTGTTAGTCATGTAATAATATCTTGCTAATAACGTGTTCATGTAATAATAATGTGTTAGTCATGTAATAATAACTTGTTAGTCATGTAGTAATAACGTGTTAGTCATGTAATAATAACGTGTTAGTCATGTAATAATAACTTGTTAATAACGTGTTCATGTAATAATAACGTGTTAGTCATGTAATAATAACTTGTTAATAACGTGTTCATGTAATAATAACGTGTTATTCATGTAATAATAACTTGTTAATAACGTGTTCATGTAATATTAATGTGTTAGTCATGTAATAATAACTTGTTAGTCATGTAATAATAACTTGTTACTCATGTAATATTAATTTGTTAGTCATGTAATAATAACGTGTTAGTCATGTAATAATAACGTGTTAGTCATGTAATAATAACTTGTTAATAACGTGTTCATGTAATAATAACGTGTTAGTCATGTAATAACAACTTGTTAATAACGTGTTCATGTAATAATAACGTGTTAATCATGAAATAATAACTTGTTAATAACGTGTTTATGTAATAATAACGTGTTAGTCATGTAATAATAACTTGTTAATAACGTGTTATTCATGTAATAATAATGTGTTAGTCATGTAATAATAACTTGTTAGTCATGTAATAATAACTTTTTAGTCATGTAATAATAACGTGTTAGTCCTGTAATAATAACGTGTTAGTCATGTAATAATAACGTGTTAGTCATGTAATAATAACTTGTTAATAACGTGTTCATGTAATAATAACGTGTTAGTCATGTAATAATAACTTGTTAATAACGTGTTCATGTAATAATAACGTGTTAGTAATGTAATAATAACTTGTTAATAACGTGTTCATGTAAAAATTACGTGTTAGTCATGTAATAACAACTTGTTAATAACGTGTTCATGTAATAATAACGTGTTAGTCATGTAATAATAACTTGTTAATAACGTGTTCATGTAATAATAATATGTTAGTCATGTAATATTAACTTGTTAGTCATGTAATAGTAACTTGTTAGTCATGTAATATTAACGTGTTAGTCATGTAATAATAACTTGTTAATAACGCTTTTATGTAATAATAACGTGTTATTCATGTAATAATAACTTGTTAATAACGTGTTCATGTAATAATAACCTGTTAGTCATGTAATAATAACTTGTTAATAACGTGTTCATGTAATAATAACATGTTAGTAATGTAATGATAACTTGTTAATAACGTGTTCATGTAATAATAATGTGTTAATCATGTAATAATAACTTGTTAATAACGTGTTCATGTAATAATAACGTGTTAGTCATGTAATAATAACTTGTTAATAACGTGTTCATGTAATAATAATGTGTTAGTCATGTAATATTAACTTGTTAGTCATGTAATAGTAACTTGTTAGTCATGTAAAAATAACGTGTTAGTCATGTAATAATAACTTGTTAATAACGCTTTTATGTAATAATAACGTGTTATTCATGTAATAATAACTTGTTAATAACGTGTTCATGTAATAATAACCTGTTAGTCATGTAATAATAACTTGTTAATAACGTGTTCATGCAATAATAACATGTTAGTAATGTAATGATAACTTGTTAATAACGTGTTTATGTAATAATAATGTGTTAATCATGTAATAATAACTTGTTAATAACGTGTTCATGTAATAATAACGTGTTAGTCATGTAATAATAACTTGTTAATAACGTGTTCATGTAATAATAATGTGTTAGTCATGTAATAATAACTTGTTAGTCATGTAATAATAACTTGTTAGTCATGTAATAATAACGTGTTAGTCTTATAATAATAACGTGTTAGTCATGTTATAATAACTTGTTAATAACGTGTTCATGTAATAATAACTTGTTAATAACGTGTTCATGTAATAATAACGTGTTATTAATGTAATAACAACTTGTTAATAACGTGTTCATGTAATAATAACGTGTTAATCAAGTAATAATAACTTGTTAATAACGTGTTCATGTAATAATAACGTGTTAGTCATGTAATAATAACTGGTTAATAACGTGTTCATGTAATAATAACGTGTTTGTCATGTAATAACAACTTGTTAGTAACGTGTTCATGTAATAATAACGTGTTAATCATGTAATAATAACTTGTTAATAACGTGTTCATGTAATAATAATGTGTTAGTCATGTAATAATAACTTGTTAGTCATGTAATAATAACTTGTTAGTCGTGTAATAATAACTTGTTCGTCAAGTAATAATAACATGTTAGTCATGTAATAATAACTTGTTAGTCATGTAATAATATTTTGTTAGTAGTGTAATAATAACTTGTTAGTCATGTAATAATAACGTGTTAGTCTTATAATAATAACGTGTTAGTCATGTAATAATAACTTGTTAATAACGTGTTCATGTAATAATAACGTGTTAGTCATGTAATAATAACTTGTTAATAACGTGTTCTTGTAATAATAATGTGTTAGTCATGTAATAATAACTTGTTAGTCATGTAATAATAACTTGTTAGTCATGTAATAATAACTTGTTAGTCATGTAATAATAACTTGTTAGTCATATAATAATAACGTGTTATTCCTGTAATAATAACGTGTTTGTCATGTAATAATAACGTGTTAGTCATGTAATAATATCTTGTTAATAACGTGTTCATGTAATAATAATGTGTTAGTCATGTAATAATAACTTGTTAGTCATGTAGAAATAACGTGTTAGTCATGTAATAATAACGTGTTAGTCATGTAATAATAACTTGTTAATAACGTGTTCATGTAATAATAACGTGTTATTTATGTAATAATAACTTGTTAATAACGTGTTCATGTAATATTAATGTGTTAGTCATGTAATAATAACTTGTTAGTCATGTAATAATAACTTGTTACTCATGTAATATTAATTTGTTAATCATGTAATAATAACGTGTTAGTCATGTAATAATAACGTGTTAGTCATGTAATAATAACTTGTTAATAACGTGTTCATGTAATAATAACGTGTTAGTCATGTAATAACAACTTGTTAATAACGTGTTCATGTAATAATAACGTGTTAATCATGAAATACTAACTTGTTAATAACGTGTTTATGTAATAATAACGTGTTAGTCATGTAATAATAACTTGTTAATAACGTGTTATTCATGTAATAATAATGTGTTAGTCATGTAATAATAACTTGTTAGTCATGTAATAATAACTTTTTAGTCATGTAATAATAACGTGGTAGTCCTGTAATAATAACGTGTTAGTCATGTAATAATAACGTGTTAGTCATGTAATAATAACTTGTTAATAACGTGTTCATGTAATAATAATGTGTTAGTCATGTAATAATAACTTGTTAGTCATGTAGTAATAACGTGTTAGTCATGTAATAATAACTTGTTAATAACGCTTTTATGTAATAATAACGTGTTAGTCATGTAATAATAACTTGTTAATAACGTGTTCATGTAATAATAACGTGTTAGTCATGTAATAAGAACTTGTTAATAACGTGTTCATGTAATAATAACGTGTTAGTAATGTAATAATAACTTGTTAATAACGTGTTTATGTAAAAATAACGTGTTAGTCATGTAATAACAACTTGTTAGTAACGTGTTCATGTAATAATAACGTGTTAGTCATGTAATAATAACTTGTTAATAACGTGTTCATGTAATAATAATGTGTTAGTCATGTAATATTAACTTGTTAGTCATGTAATAGTAACTTGTTAGTCATGTAATAATAACGTGTTAGTCATGTAATAATAACTTGTTAATAACGCTTTTATGTAATAATAACGTGTTAGCCATGTAATAATAACTTGTTAATAACGTGTTCATGTAATAATAACGTGTTAGTAATGTAATGATAACTTGTTAATAACGTGTTCATTAATAATAATGTGTTAATCATGTAATAATAACTTGTTAATAACGTGTTCATGTAATAATAACGTGGTAGTCATGTAATAATAACTTGTTAATAACGTGTTCATGTAATAATAATGTGTTAGTCATGTAATAATAACTTGTTAGTCATGTAATAATAACTTGTTAGTCATGTAATAATAACGTGTTAGTCTTATAATAATAACGTGTTAGTCATGTTATAATAACTTGTTAATAACGTGTTAATCATGTAATAATAACTTGTTAATAACGTGTTCATGTAATAATAATGTGTTATTCATGTAATTATAACTTATTAGTCATGTAATAATAACTTGTTAGTCGTGTAATAATAACTTGTTAGTCAAGTAATAATAATTTGTTAGTCCTGTAATAATAACTTGTTAGTCATGTAATAATAACGTGTTATTCTTATATTAATAACGTGTTAGTCATGTAATAATAACTTGTTAATAACGTGATTATGTAATAATAACGTGTTATTCATGTAATAATAACTTGTTAATAACGTGTTTAAATAATATTAATGTGTTAGTCATGTAATAATAACTTGTTAGTCATGTATTAATAACTTGTTAGTCGTGTAATAATAACTTGTTATTCATGTAATAACAACTTGTTAGTCATGTAGTAATAACTTGTTAGTCATGTAGTAATAACGTGTTAGTCATGTAATAATAACGTTTTAGTCATGTAATAATATCTTGTTAATAATGTGTTCATGTGATCATAACGTGTTAGTCATGTAATAACAACTTGTTAATAACGTGTTTATGTAATAATAACGTGTTAATCATGTAATAATAACTTGTTAATAACGTGTTCATGTAATAATAAGGTGTTAATCATGTAATAATAACTTGTTAATAACGTGTTCATGTAATAATAACGTGTTAGTCATGTAATAATAACTTGTTAATAACGTGTTCATGTAATAATAATGTGTTAGTCATGTAATAATAACTTGTTAGTCATGTAATAATAACTTGTTAGACATGTAATAATAACGTTTTAGTCTTATAATAATAACGTGTTAGTCATGTTATAATAACTTGTTAATAACGTGTTCATGTAATAATAACTTGTTAATAACGTGTTCATGTAATAATAACGTGTTATTAATGTAATAACAACTTGTTAATAACGTGTTCATGTAATAATAACGTGTTAATCAAGTAATAATAACTTGTTAATAACGTGTTCATGTAATAATAACGTGTTAGTCATGTAATAATAACTGGTTAATAACGTGTTCATGTAATAATAACGTGTTTGTCATGTAATAACAACTTGTTAGTAACGTGTTCATAAAATAATAACGTGTTAATCATGTAATAATAACTTGTTAATAACGTGTTCATGTAATAATAATGTGTTAGCATTGTAATAATAACTTGATAGTCATGTAATAATAACTTGTTAGTCGTGTAATAATAACTTGTTCGTCAAGTAATAATAACATGTTAGTCATGTAACAAAAACTTGTTAGTCATGTAATAATAACGTGTTAGTCTTATAATAATAACGTGTTAGTCATGTAATAATAACATGTTAATAACGTGTTCATGTAATATTAATGTGTTAGTCATGTAATAATAACTTGTTAGACATGTAATAATAACTTGTTAGTAGCGTAATAATAACTTGTTAGTCATGTAATAATAACGTGTTAGTCTTATAATAATAACGTGTTAGTCATGTGGTAATAACTTGTTAATAACGTGTTCATGTAATAATAACGTGTTAGTCATGTAATAATAATTTGTTAATAACGTGTTCATCTAATAATAATGTGTTAGTCATGTAATAATAACTTGTTAGTCATGTAATAATAACTTGTTAGTCGTGTAATAATAACTTGTTAGTCATGTAATAATAACTTGTTAGTCATGTAATAATAACGTGTTAGTCCTGTAATAATAACGTGTTAGTCATGTAATAATAACGTGTTAGTCATGTAATAATATCTTGTTAATAACGTGTTCATGTAATAATAATGTGTTAGTCATGTAATAATAACTTGTTAGTCGTGTAGTAATAACGTGTTAGTCATGTAATAATAACGTGTTAGTCATGTAATAATAACTTGTTAATAACGTGTTCATGTAATAATAACGTGTTAGTCATGTAATAATAACTTGTTAATAACGTGTTCATGTAATAATAACGTGTTAGTAATGTAATAATAACTTGTTAATAACGTGTTCATATAAAAATAACGTGTTAGTCATGTAATAACAACTTGTTAATAAGGTGTTCATGTAATAAAAACGTGTTAGTCATGTAATAATAACTTGTTAATAACGCGTTCATGTAATAATAATGTGTTAGTCATGTAATATTAACTTGTTAGTCATGTAATAGTAACTTGTTAGTCATGTAATAATAACGTGTTAGTCATGTTATAATAACTTGTTAATAACGCTTTTATGTAATAATAACGTGTTAGTCATTTAAAAATAACTTGTTAATAACGTGTTCATGTAATAATAACGTGTTAGTAATGTAATAACAACTTGTTAATAACGTAGTCATGTAATAATAACGTGTTAATCATGTAATAATAACTTGTTAATAACGTGTTCATGTAATAATAACGTGTTAGTCATGTAATAATAACTGGTTAATAACGTGTTCATGTAATAATAACGTGTTAGTCATGTAATAATAACTTGTTAATAACGTGTTCATGTAATAATGACGTGTTAGTCATGTAATAATAACTTGTTAATAACGTGTTCATGTAATAATAATGTGTTAGTCATGTAATAATAACTTGTTAGTCATGTAATAATAACTTGTTAGTCATGTAATAATAACGTGTTAGTCTTATAATAATAACGTGTTAGTCATGTTATAATAACTTGTTAAAAACGTGTTCATGTAATAATAACGTGTTAGTCATGTAATTATAACTTGTTAATAACATGTTCATGTAATAATAACCTGTTAGTCATGTAATAATAACTTGTTAATAACGTGTTCATGTAATAATAACGTATTAGTAATGTAATAATAACTTGTTAATAACGTGTTCATGTAATAATAATGTGTTAATCATGTAATAATAACTTGTTAATAACGTGTTCATGTAATAATAACGTGTTAGTCATGTAATAATAACTTGTAATAATAACTTGTTAGTCATGTAATAATAAAGTGTTAGTCTTATAATAATAACGTGTTAGTCATTTAATAATAACTTTTTAATAACGTGTTTATGTAATAATAACCTGTTAGTAATGTAATAATAACTTGTTAATAAAGTGTTCATGTAATAATAATGTGTTAATCATGTAATAATAACTTGTTAATAACGTGTTCATGTAATAATGACGTGTTAGTCATGTAATAATAACTTGTTAATAACGTGTTCATGTAATAATAATGTGTTAGTCATGTAATAATAACTTGTTAGTCATGTAATAATAACTTGTTAGTCATGTAATAATAACGTGTTAGTCTTATAATAATAACGTGTTAGTCATGTTATAATAACTTGTTAAAAACGTGTTCATGTAATAATAACGTGTTAGTCATGTAATAATAACTTGTTAATAACATGTTCATGTAATAATAACCTGTTAGTCATGTAATAATAACTTGTTAATAACGTGTTTATGTAATAATAACGTGTTAGTAATGTAATAATAACTTGTTAATAACGTGTTCATGTAATAATAATGTGTTAATCATGTAATAATAACTTGTTAATAACGTGTTCATGTAATAATAACGTGTTAGTCATGTAATAATAACTTGTAATAATAACTTGTTAGTCATGTAATAATAAAGTGTTAGTCTTATAATAATAACGTGTTAGTCATGTAATAATAACTTTTTAATAACGTGTTCATGTAATAATAACGTGTTAGTAATGTAATAATAACTTGTTAATAAAGTGTTCATGTAATAATAATGTGTTAATCATGTAATAATAACTTGTTAATAACGTGTTCATGTAATAATGACGTGTTAGTCATGTAATAATAACTTGTTAATAACGTGTTCATGTAATAATAATGTGTTAGTCATGTAATAATAACTTGTTAGTCATGTAATAATAACTTGTTAGTCATGTAATAATAACGTGTTAGTCTTATAATAATAACGTGTTAGTCATGTTATAATAACTTGTTAAAAACGTGTTCATGTAATAATAACGTGTTAGTCATGTAATAATAACTTGTTAATAACATGTTCATGTAATAATAACCTGTTAGTCATGTAATAATAACTTGTTAATAACGTGTTCATGTAATAATAACGTGTTAGTAATGTAATAATAACTTGTTAATAACGTGTTCATGTAATAATAATGTGTTAATCATGTAATAATAACTTGTTAATAACGTGTTCATGTAATAATAACGTGTTAGTCATGTAATAATATCTTGTTAAAAACGTGTTCATGTAATAATAATGTGTTAGTCATGTAATAATAACTTGTTAGTCATGTAATAATAACTTGTTAGTCATGTAATAATAACGTGTTAGTCTCATAATAATAACGTGTTAGTCATGTTATATGAACTTGTTAATAACGTGTTCATGTAATAATAACTTGTTAATAACGTGTTCATGTAATAATAACGTGTTATTAATGTAATAACAACTTGTTAATAACGTGTTCATGTAATAATAACGTGTTAATCAAGTAATAATAACTTGTTAATAACGTGTTCATGTAATAATAACGTGTTAGTCATGTAATAATAACTGGTTAATAACGTGTTCATGTAATAATAACGTGTTTGTCATGTAATAACAACTTGTTAGTAACGTGTTCATGAAATAATAACGTGTTAATCATGTAATAATAACTTGTTAATAACGTGTTCATGTAATAATAATGTGTTAGCATTGTAATAATAACTTGATAGTCATGTAATAATAACTTGTTAGTCGTGTAATAATAACTTGTTCGTCAAGTAATAATAACATGTTAGTCATGTAATAATAACTTGTTAGTCATGTAATAATAACGTGTTAGTCTTATAATAATAACGTGTTAGTCATGTAATAATAACATGTTAATAACGTGTTCATGTAATATTAATGTGTTAGTCATGTAATAATAACTTGTTAGACATGTAATAATAACTTGTTAGTAGTGTAATAATAACTTGTTAGTCATTTAATAAAAACGTGTTAGTCTTATAATAATAACGTGTTAGTCATGTGGTAATAACTTGTTAATAACGTGTTCATGTAATAATAACGTGTTAGTCATGTAATAATAACTTGTTAATAACGTGTTCATGTAATAATAATGTGTTAGTCATGTAATAATAACTTGTTAGTCATGTAATAATAACTTGTTAGTCGTGTAATAATAACTTGTTAGTCATGTAATAATAACTTGTTAGTCATGTAATAATAACGTGTTAGTCCTGTAATAATAACGTGTTAGTCATGTAATAATAACGTGTTAGTCATGTAATAATATCTTGTTAATAACGTGTTCATGTAATAATAATGTGTTAGTCATGTAATAATAACTTGTTAGTCATGTAGTAATAACGTGTTAGTCATGTAATAATAACGTGTTAGTCTTGTAATATAAACTTGTTAATAACGTGTTCATGTAATAATAACGTGTTAGTCATGTAATAATAACTTGTTAATAACGTGTTCATGTAATAATAACGTGTTAGTAATGTAATAATAACTTGTTAATAACATGTTCATATAAAAATAACGTGTTAGTCATGTAATAACAACTTGTTAATAAGGTGTTCATGTAATAAAAACGTGTTAGTCATGTAATAATAACTTGTTAATAACGCGTTCATGTAATAATAATGTGTTAGTCATGTAATATTAACTTGTTAGTCATGTAATAGTAACTTGTTAGTCATGTAATAGTAACGTGTTAGTCATGTAATAATAACTTGTTAATAACGCTTTTATGTAATAATAACGTGTTAGTCATTTAAAAATAACTTGTTAATAACGTGTTCATGTAATAATAACGTGTTAGTAATGTAATAACAACTTGTTAATAACGTGTTAATGTAATAATAACGTGTTAATCATGTAATAATAACTTGTTAATAACGTGTTCATGTAATAATAACGTGTTAGTCATGTAATAATAACTGGTTAATAACGTGTTCATGTAATAATAACGTGTTAGTCATGCAATAACAACTTGTTTGTAACGTGTTCATGTAATAATAACGTGTAAATCATGTAATAATAACTTGTTAATAACGTGTTCATGTAATAATAATGTGTTAGTCATGTAATTATAACTTATTAGTCATGTAATAATAACTTGTTAGTCGTGTAATAATAACTTGTTCGTCAAGTAATAATAATTTGTTAGTCCTGTAATAATAACTTGTTAGTCATGTAATAATAACCTGTTATTCTTATAATAATAACGTGTTAGTCATGTAATAATAACTTGTTATTAACGTGTTTATGTAATAATAACGTGTTATTCATGTAATAATAACTTGTTAAAAACGTGTTTATATAATATTAATGTGTTAGTCATGTAATAATAACTTGTTAGTCATGTATTAATAACTTGTTAGTCGTGTAATAATAACTTGTTATTCATGTAATAATAACTTGTTAGTCATGAAGTAATAACGTGTTAGTCCTGTAATAATAACGTGTTAGTCATGTAATAATAACGTGTTAGTCATGTAATAATAACTTGGTAATAACGTGTTCATGTAATATTAATGTGCTATTCATGTAATAATAACTTGTTAGTCATGTAGTAATAACGTGTTAGTCATGTAATAACAACTTGTTAATAACGTGTTCATGTAATAATAACGTGTTAATCATGTAATAATAACTTGTTAATAACGTGTTCATGTAATAATAATGTGTTAGTCATGTAATAATAACTTGTTAGTCATGTAATAATAACTTGTTAGTCATGTAATAATAATGTGTTAGTCTTATAATAATAACGTGTTAGTCATGTAATAATAACTTGTTAATAACGTGTTCATGTAATAATAACGTGTTATTCATGTAATAATAACTTGTTAATAACGTGTTCATGTAATATTAATGTGTTAGTCATGTAATAATAACTTGTTAGTCATGTAATAATAACTTGTTACTCATGAAATATTAATTTGTTAGTCATGTAATAATAACGTGTTAGTCATGTAATAATAACGTGTTAGGCATGTAATAATAACTTGTTAATAACGTGTTCATGTAATAATAACGTGTTAGTCATGTAATAACAACTTGTTAATAACGTGTTCATGTAATAATAACGTGTTAGTCATGTAATAATAACTTCTTAATAACGTGTTATTCATGTAAGAATAATGTGTTAGTCATGTAATAATAACTTGTTAGTCATGTAATAATAACTTGTTAGTCATGTAATAATAACGTGTTAGTCCTGTAATAATAACGTGTTAGTCATGTAATAATAACTTGTTAATAACGTGTTCATGTAATAATAACGTGTTAGTCATGTAATAATAACTTGTTAATAACGTGTTCATGTAATAATAACGTGTTAGTAATGTAATAATAACTTGTTAATAACGTGTTCATGTAAAAATTACGTGTTAGTCATGTAATAACAAATTGTTAATAACGTGTTCATGTAATAATAACGTGTTAGTCATGTAATAATAACTTGTTAATAACGTGTTCATGTAATAATAATGTGTTAGTCATGTAATATTAACTTGTTAGTCATGTAATAGTAACTTGTTAGTCATGTAATAATAACGTGTTAGTCATGTAATAATAACTTGTTAATAACGCTTTTATGTAATAATAACGTGTTATTCATGTAATAATAACTTGTTAATAACGTGTTCATGTAATAATAACCTGTTAGTCATGTAATAATAACTTGTTAATAACGTGTTCATGTAATAATAACATGTTAGTAATGTAATGATAACTTTTTAATAACGTGTTCATGTAATAATAATAGGTTAATCATATAATAATAACTTGTTAATAACGTGTTCATGTAATAATAACGTGTTAATCATGTAATAATAACTTGTTAATAACGTGTTCATGTAATAATAATGTGTTAGTCATGTAATATTAACTTGTTAGTCATGTAATAGTAACTTGTTAGTCATGTAATAATAACGTGTTAGTCATGTAATAATAACTTGTTAATAACGCTTTTATGTAATAATATCGTGTTATTCATGTAATAATAACTTGTTAATAACGTGTTCATGTAATAATAACCTGTTAGTCATGTAATAATAACTTGTTAATAACGTGTTCATGTAATAATAACATGTTAGTAATGTAATGATAACTTGTTAATAACGTGTTCATGTAATAATAATGTGTTAATCATGTAATAATAACTTGTTAATAACGTGTTCATGTAATAATAACGAGTTAGTAATGTAATAATAATTTGTTAATAACGTGTTCATGTAATAATAATGTGTTAGTCATGTAATAATAACTTGTTAGTCATGTAATAATAACTTGTTATTCATGTAATAATAACGTGTTAGTCTTATAATAATAACGTGTTAGTCATGTTATAATAACTTGTTAATAACGTGTTCATGTAATAATAACTTGTTAATAACGTGTTCATGTAATAATAACGTGTTATTAATGTAATAACAACTTGTTAATAACGTGTTCATGTAATAATAACGTGTTAATCAAGTAATAATAACTTGTTAATAACGTGTTCATGTAATAATAACGTGTTAGTCATGTAATAATAACTGGTTAATAACGTGTTCATGTAATAATAACGTGTTTGTCATGTAATAACAACTTGTTAGTAACGTGTTCATGTAATAATAACGTGTTAATCATGTAATAATAACTTGTTAATAACGTGTTCATGTAATAATAATGTGTTAGTCATGTAATAATAACTTGTTAGTCATGTAATAATAACTTGTTAGTCGTGTAATAATAACTTGTTCGTCAAGTAATAATAACATGTTAGTCATGTAATAATAACTTGTTAGTCATGTAATAATAACTTGTTAGTAGTGTAATAATAACTTGTTAGTCATGTAATAATAACGTGTTAGTCTTATAATAATAACGTGTTAGTCATGTAATAATAACTTGTTAATAACGTGTTCATGTAATAATAACGTGTTAGTCATGTAATAATAACTTGTTATTAACGTGTTCATGTAATAATAATGTGTTAGTCAAGTAATAATAACTTGTTAGTCATGTAATAATAACTTGTTAGTCATGTAATAATAACTTGTTAGTCATCTAATAATAACTTGTTAGTCATGTAATAATAACGTGTTAGTCCTGTAATAATAACGTGTTAGTCATGTAATAATAACGTGTTAGTCATGTAATAATATCTTGCTAATAACGTGTTCATGTAATAATAATGTGTTAGTCATGTAATAATAACTTGTTAGTCATGTAGTAATAACGTGTTAGTCATGTAATAATAACGTGTTAGTCATGTAATAATAACTTGTTAATAACGTGTTCATGTAATAATAACGTGTTAGTCATGTAATAATAACTTGTTAATAACGTGTTCATGTAATAATAACGTGTTATTCATGTAATAATAACTTGTTAATAACGTGTTCATGTAATATTAATGTGTTAGTCATGTAATAATAACTTGTTAGTCATGTAATAATAACTTGTTACTCATGTAATATTAATTTGTTAGTCATGTAATAATAACGTGTTAGTCATGTAATAATAACGTGTTAGTCATGTAATAATAACTTGTTAATAACGTGTTCATGTAATAATAACGTGTTAGTCATGTAATAACAACTTGTTAATAACGTGTTCATGTAATAATAACGTGTTAATCATGAAATAATAACTTGTTAATAACGTGTTTATGTAATAATAACGTGTTAGTCATGTAATAATAACTTGTTAATAACGTGTTATTCATGTAATAATAATGTGTTAGTCATGTAATAATAACTTGTTAGTCATGTAATAATAACTTTTTAGTCATGTAATAATAACGTGTTAGTCCTGTAATAATAACGTGTTAGTCATGTAATAATAACGTGTTAGTCATGTAATAATAACTTGTTAATAACGTGTTCATGTAATAATAACGTGTTAGTCATGTAATAATAACTTGTTAATAACGTGTTCATGTAATAATAACGTGTTAGTAATGTAATAATAACTTGTTAATAACGTGTTCATGTAAAAATTACGTGTTAGTCATGTAATAACAACTTGTTAATAACGTGTTCATGTAATAATAACGTGTTAGTCATGTAATAATAACTTGTTAATAACGTGTTCATGTAATAATAATATGTTAGTCATGTAATATTAACTTGTTAGTCATGTAATAGTATCTTGTTAGTCATGTAATATTAACGTGTTAGTCATGTAATAATAACTTGTTAATAACGCTTTTATGTAATAATAACGTGTTATTCATGTAATAATAACTTGTTAATAACGTGTTCATGTAATAATAACCTGTTAGTCATGTAATAATAACTTGTTAATAACGTGTTCATGTAATAATAACATGTTAGTAATGTAATGATAACTTGTTAATAACGTGTTCATGTAATAATAATGTGTTAATCATGTAATAATAACTTGTTAATAACGTGTTCATGTAATAATAACGTGTTAGTCATGTAATAATAACTTGTTAATAACGTGTTCATGTAATAATAATGTGTTAGTCATGTAATATTAACTTGTTAGTCATGTAATAGTAACTTGTTAGTCATGTAAAAATAACGTGTTAGTCATGTAATAATAACTTGTTAATAACGCTTTTATGTAATAATAACGTGTTATTCATGTAATAATAACTTGTTAATAACGTGTTCATGTAATAATAACCTGTTAGTCATGTAATAATAACTTGTTAATAACGTGTTCATGCAATAATAACATGTTAGTAATGTAATGATAACTTGTTAATAACGTGTTTATGTAATAATAATGTGTTAATCATGTAATAATAACTTGTTAATAACGTGTTCATGTAATAATAACGTGTTAGTCATGTAATAATAACTTGTTAATAACGTGTTCATGTAATAATAATGTGTTAGTCATGTAATAATAACTTGTTAGTCATGTAATAATAACTTGTTAGTCATGTAATAATAACGTGTTAGTCTTATAATAATAACGTGTTAGTCATGTTATAATAACTTGTTAATAACGTGTTCATGTAATAATAACTTGTTAATAACGTGTTCATGTAATAATAACGTGTTATTAATGTAATAACAACTTGTTAATAACGTGTTCATGTAATAATAACGTGTTAATCAAGTAATAATAACTTGTTAATATAGTGTTCATGTAATAATAACGTGTTAGTCATGTAATAATAACTGGTTAATAACGTGTTCATGTAATAATAACGTGTTTGTCATGTAATAACAACTTGTTAGTAACGTGTTCATGTAATAATAACGTGTTAATCATGTAATAATAACTTGTTAATAACGTGTTCATGTAATAATAATGTGTTAGTCATGTAATAATAACTTGTTAGTCATGTAATAATAACTTGTTAGTCGTGTAATAATAACTTGTTCGTCAAGTAATAATAACATGTTAGTCATGTAATAATAACTTGTTAGTCATGTAATAATATTTTGTTAGTAGTGTAATAATAACTTGTTAGTCATGTAATAATAACGTGTTAGTCTTATAATAATAACGTGTTAGTCATGTAATAATAACTTGTTAATAACGTGTTCATGTAATAATAACGTGTTAGTCATGTAATAATAACTTGTTAATAACGTGTTCTTGTAATAATAATGTGTTAGTCATGTAATAATAACTTGTTAGTCATGTAATAATAACTTGTTAGTCATGTAATAATAACTTGTTAGTCATGTAATAATAACTTGTTAGTCATATAATAATAACGTGTTATTCCTGTAATAATAACGTGTTTGTCATGTAATAATAACGTGTTAGTCATGTAATAATATCTTGTTAATAACGTGTTCATGTAATAATAATGTGTTAGTCATGTAATAATAACTTGTTAGTCATGTAGAAATAACGTGTTAGTCATGTAATAATAACGTGTTAGTCATGTAATAATAACTTGTTAATAACGTGTTCATGTAATAATAACGTGTTATTTATGTAATAATAACTTGTTAATAACGTGTTCATGTAATATTAATGTGTTAGTCATGTAATAATAACTTGTTAGTCATGTAATAATAACTTGTTACTCATGTAATATTAATTTGTTAATCATGTAATAATAACGTGTTAGTCATGTAATAATAACGTGTTAGTCATGTAATAATAACTTGTTAATAACGTGTTCATGTAATAATAACGTGTTAGTCATGTAATAACAACTTGTTAATAACGTGTTCATGTAATAATAACGTGTTAATCATGAAATACTAACTTGTTAATAACGTGTTTATGTAATAATAACGTGTTAGTCATGTAATAATAACTTGTTAATAACGTGTTATTCATGTAATAATAATGTGTTAGTCATGTAATAATAACTTGTTAGTCATGATATAATAACTTTTTAGTCATGTAATAATAACGTGGTAGTCCTGTAATAATAACGTGTTAGTCATGTAATAATAACGTGTTAGTCATGTAATAATAACTTGTTAATAACGTGTTCATGTAATAATAATGTGTTAGTCATGTAATAATAACTTGTTAGTCATGTAGTAATAACGTGTTAGTCATGTAATAATAACGTGTTAGTCATGTAATAATAACTTGTTAATAACGTGTTCATGTAATAATAACGTGTTAGTCATGTAATAAGAACTTGTTAATAACGTGTTCATGTAATAATAACGTGTTAGTAATGTAATAATAACTTGTTAATAACGTGTTCATGTAAAAATAACGTGTTAGTCATGTAATAACAACTTGTTAGTAACGTGTTCATGTAATAATAACGTGTTAGTCATGTAATAATAGCTTGTTAATAACGTGTTCATGTAATAATAATGTGTTAGTCATGTAATATTAACTTGTTAGTCATGTAATAGTAACTTGTTAGTCATGTAATAATAACGTGTTAGTCATGTAATAATAACTTGTTAATAACGCTTTTATGTAATAATAACGTGTTAGTCATGTAATAATAACTTGTTAATAACGTGTTCATGTAATAATAACGTGTTAGTAATGTAATGATAACTTGTTAATAACGTGTTCATTAATAATAATGTGTTAATCATGTAATAATAACTTGTTAATAACGTGTTCATGTAATAATAACGTGGTAGTCATGTAATAATAACTTGTTAATAACGTGTTCATGTAATAATAATGTGTTAGTCATGTAATAATAACTTGTTAGTCATGTAATAATAACTTGTTAGTCATGTAATAATAACGTGTTAGTCTTATAATAATAACGTGTTAGTCATGTTATAATAACTTGTTAATAACGTGTTAATCATGTAATAATAACTTGTTAATAACGTGTTCATGTAATAATAATGTGTTATTCATGTAATTATAACTTATTAGTCATGTAATAATAACTTGTTAGTCGTGTAATAATAACTTGTTAGTCAAGTAATAATAATTTGTTAGTCCTGTAATAATAACTTGTTAGTCATGTAATAATAACGTGTTATTCTTATATTAATAACGTGTTAGTCATGTAATAATAACTTGTTAATAACGTGATTATGTAATAATAACGTGTTATTCATGTAATAATAACTTGTTAATAACGTGTTTAAATAATATTAATGTGTTAGTCATGTAATAATAACTTGTTAGTCATGTATTAATAACTTGTTAGTCGTGTAATAATAACTTGTTATTCATGTAATAACAACTTGTTAGTCATGTAGTAATAACTTGTTAGTCATGTAGTAATAACGTGTTAGTCATGTAATAATAACGTTTTAGTCATGTAATAATATCTTGTTAATAATGTGTTCATGTGATCATAACGTGTTAGTCATGTAATAACAACTTGTTAATAACGTGTTTATGTAATAATAACGTGTTAATCATGTAATAATAACTTGTTAATAACGTGTTCATGTAATAATAATGTGTTAGTCATGTAATAATAACTTGTTAGTCACGTAATAATAACTTGTTAGTCATGTAATAATAATGTGTAAGTCTTATAATAATAACGTGTTAGTCATGTAATAATAACTTGTTAATAACGTGTTCATGAAATAATAACGTGTTATTCATGTAATAATAACTTGTTAATAACGTGTTCATGTAATATTAATGTGTTAGTCATGTAATAATAACTTGTTAGTCATGTAATAATAACTTGTTACTCATGTAATATTAATTTGTTAGTCATGTAATAATAACGTGTTAGTCATGTAATAATAACGCGTTAGTCGTGTAATAATAACTTGTTAGTCATGTAATAATAACGTGTTAGTCCTGTAATAATAACGTGTTAGTCATGTAATAATAACGTGTTAGTCATGGAATAATAACTTGTTAATAACGTGTTCATGTAATAATAATGTGTTAGTCATGTAATAACAACTTGTTAGTCATGTAGCAATAACGTGTTAGTCATGTAATAATAACGTGTTAGTCATGTAATAATAACTTGTTAATAACGTGTTCATGTAATAAAAACGTGTTAGTCATGTAATAATAACTTGTTAATAACGTGTTCATGTAATAATAACGTGTTAGTAATGTAATAATAACTTGTTAATAACGTGTTCATGTAAAAATAACGTGTTAGTCATGTAATAACAACTTGTTAATAACGTGTTCATGTAATAATAACGTGTTAGTCATGTAATAATAACTTGTTAATAACGTGTTCATGTAATAATAATGTGTTAGTCATGTAATATTAACTTGTTAGTCATGTAATAGTAACTTGTTCGTCAAGTAATAATAACATGTTAGTCATGTAATAATAACTTGTTAGTCATGTAATAATAACTTGTTAGTAGTGTAATAATAACTTGTTAGTCATGTAATAATAACGTGTTAGTCTTATAATAATAACGTGTTAGTCATGTAATAATAACTTGTTAATAACGTGTTCATGTAATAATAACGTGTTAGTCATGTAATAATAACTTGTTAATAACGTGTTCATGTAATAATAATGTGTTAGTCATGTAATAATAACTTGTTAGTCATGTAATAATAACTTGTTAGTCATGTAATAATAACTTGTTAGTCATGTAATAATAACTTGTTAGTCATGTAATAATAACGTGTTAGTCCTGTAATAATAACGTGTTAGTCATGTAAAAATAACGTGTTAGTCATGTAATAATATCTTGTTAATAACGTGTTCATGTAATAATAATGTGTTAGTCATGTAATAATAACTTGTTAGTCATGTAGTAATAACGTGTTAGTCATGTAATAATAACGTGTTAGTCATGTAATAATAACTTGTTAATAACGTGTTCATGTAATAATAACGTGTTAGTCATGTAATAATAACTTGTTAATAACGTGTTCATGTAATATTAATGTGTTAGTCATTAAATAATAACTTGTTAGTCATGTAATAATAACTTGTTACTCATGTAATATTAATTTGTTAGTCATGTAATAATAACGTGTTAGTCATGTAATAATAACGTGTTAGTCATGTAATAATAACTTGTTAGTCATGTAATAATAACGTGTTAGTCCTGTAATAATAACGTGTTAGTCATGTAATAATAACATGTTAGTCATGTAATAATAACTTGTTAATAACGTGTTCATGTAATAATAATGTGTTAGTCATGTAATAATAACTTGTTAGTCATGTAGTAATAACGTGTTAGTCATGTAATAATAACGTGTTAGTCATGTAATAATAACTTGTTAATAACGTGTTCATGTAATAATAACGTGTTAGTCATGTAATAATAACTTGTTAATAACGTGTTCATGTAATAATAACGTGTTAGTAATGTAATAATAACTTGTTAAAAACGTGTTCATGCAAAAATAACGTGTTAGTCATGTAATAACAACTTGTTAATAACGTGTTCATGTAATAATAAAGTGTTAGTCATGTAATAATAACTTGTTAATAACGTGTTCATGTAATAATAATGTGTTAGTCATGTAATATTAACTTGTTAGTCATGTAATAGTAACTTGTTATTCATGTAATAATAACGTGTTAGTCATGTAATAATAACTTGTTAATAACGCTTTTATGTAATAATAACGTGTTAGTCATGTAATAATAACTTGTTAATAACGTGTTCATGTAATAATAACGTGTTAGTAATGTAATGATAACTTGTTAATAACGTGTTTATGTAATAATAATGTGTTAATCATGTAATAATAACTTGTTAATAACGTGTTCATGTAATAATAACGTGTTAGTCATGTATTAATAACTTGTTAATAACGTGTTCATGTAATAATAATGTGTTAGTCATGTAATAATAACTTGTTAGTCATGTAATAATAACTTGTTAGTCATGTAATAATAACGTGTTAGTCTTATAATAATAACGTGTTAGTCATGTTATAATAACTTGTTAATAACGTGTTAATCATGTAATAATAACATGTTAATAACGTGTTCATGTAATAATAATGTGTTAGTCATGTAATTATAACTTATTAGTCATGTAATAATAACTTGTTAGTCGTGTAATAATAACTTGTTCGTCAAGTAATAATAATTTGTTAGTCCTGTAATAATAACTTGTTAGTCATGTAATAATAACGTGTTATTCTTATAATAATAACGTGTTAGTCATGTAATAATAACTTGTTAATAACGTGATTATGTAATAATAACGTGTTATTCATGTAATAATAACTTGTTAATAACGTGTTTAAATAATATTAATGTGTTAGTCATGTAATAATAACTTGTTAGTCATGTATTAATAAATTGTTAGTCGTGTAATAATAACTTGTTATTCATGTAATAATAACTTGTTAGTCATGTAGTAATAACGTGTTAGTCCTGTAATAATAACGTGTTAGTCATGTAATAATAACGTGTTAGTCATGTAATAATAACTTGTTAATAACGTGTTCATGTAATAATAACGTGTTAGTCATGTAATAATAACTTGTTAATAACGTGTTCATGTAATAATAACGTGTTAGTAATGTAATAATAACTTGTTAATAACGTGTTCATGTAAAAATTACGTGTTAGTCATGTAATAACAACTTGTTAATAACGTGTTCATGTAATAATAACGTGTTAGTCATGTAATAATAACTTGTTAATAACGTGTTCATGTAATAATAATATGTTAGTCATGTAATATTAACTTGTTAGTCATGTAATAGTAACTTGTTAGTCATGTAATATTAACGTGTTAGTCATGTAATAATAACTTGTTAATAACGCTTTTATGTAATAATAACGTGTTATTCATGTAATAATAACTTGTTAATAACGTGTTCATGTAATAATAACCTGTTAGTCATGTAATAATAACTTGTTAATAACGTGTTCATGTAATAATAACATGTTAGTAATGTAATGATAACTTGTTAATAACGTGTTCATGTAATAATAATGTGTTAATCATGTAATAATAACTTGTTAATAACGTATTCATGTAATAATAACGTGTTAGTCATGTAATAATAACTTGTTAATAACGTGTTCATGTAATAATAATGTGTTAGTCATGTAATATTAACTTGTTAGTCATGTAATAGTAACTTGTTAGTCATGTAAAAATAACGTGTTAGTCATGTAATAATAACTTGTTAATAACGCTTTTATGTAATAATAACGTGTTATTCATGTAATAATAACTTGTTAATAACGTGTTCATGTAATAATAACCTGTTAGTCATGTAATAATAACTTGTTAATAACGTGTTCATGCAATAATAACATGTTAGTAATGTAATGATAACTTGTTAATAACGTGTTTATGTAATAATAATGTGTTAATCATGTAATAATAACTTGTTAATAACGTGTTCATGTAATAATAACGTGTTAGTCATG
The DNA here is from genome assembly GCF_022113875.1 of Hydra vulgaris. Taxonomy (NCBI): domain Eukaryota; kingdom Metazoa; phylum Cnidaria; class Hydrozoa; order Anthoathecata; family Hydridae; genus Hydra; species Hydra vulgaris. The sequence goes on along the minus strand of NC_061163.1, from coordinate 3,903,956 downwards.
TAATAATAACTTGTTAATAACGTGTTCATGTAATAATAATGTGTTAGTCATGTAATAATAACTTGTTAGTCATGTAATAATAACTTGTTAGTCATGTAATAATAACGTGTTAGTCTTATAATAATAACGTGTTAGTCATGTTATAATAACTTGTTAATAACGTGTTCATGTAATAATAACTTGTTAATAACGTGTTCATGTAATAATAACGTGTTATTAATGTAATAACAACTTGTTAATAACGTGTTCATGTAATAATAACGTGTTAATCAAGTAATAATAACTTGTTAATAACGTGTTCATGTAATAATAACGTGTTAGTCATGTAATAATAACTGGTTAATAACGTGTTCATGTAATAATAACGTGTTTGTCATGTAATAACAACTTGTTAGTAACGTGTTCATGTAATAATAACGTGTTAATCATGTAATAATAACTTGTTAATAACGTGTTCATGTAATAATAATGTGTTAGTCATGTAATAATAACTTGTTAGTCATGTAATAATAACTTGTTAGTCGTGTAATAATAACTTGTTCGTCAAGTAATAATAACATGTTAGTCATGTAATAATAACTTGTTAGTCATGTAATAATATTTTGTTAGTAGTGTAATAATAACTTGTTAGTCATGTAATAATAACGTGTTAGTCTTATAATAATAACGTGTTAGTCATGTAATAATAACTTGTTAATAACGTGTTCATGTAATAATAACGTGTTAGTCATGTAATAATAACTTGTTAATAACGTGTTCTTGTAATAATAATGTGTTAGTCATGTAATAATAACTTGTTAGTCATGTAATAATAACTTGTTAGTCATGTAATAATAACTTGTTAGTCATGTAATAATAACTTGTTAGTCATATAATAATAACGTGTTATTCCTGTAATAATAACGTGTTTGTCATGTAATAATAACGTGTTAGTCATGTAATAATATCTTGTTAATAACGTGTTCATGTAATAATAATGTGTTAGTCATGTAATAATAACTTGTTAGTCATGTAGAAATAACGTGTTAGTCATGTAATAATAACGTGTTAGTCATGTAATAATAACTTGTTAATAACGTGTTCATGTAATAATAACGTGTTATTTATGTAATAATAACTTGTTAATAACGTGTTCATGTAATATTAATGTGTTAGTCATGTAATAATAACTTGTTAGTCATGTAATAATAACTTGTTACTCATGTAATATTAATTTGTTAATCATGTAATAATAACGTGTTAGTCATGTAATAATAACGTGTTAGTCATGTAATAATAACTTGTTAATAACGTGTTCATGTAATAATAACGTGTTAGTCATGTAATAACAACTTGTTAATAACGTGTTCATGTAATAATAACGTGTTAATCATGAAATACTAACTTGTTAATAACGTGTTTATGTAATAATAACGTGTAAGTCATGTAATAATAACTTGTTAATAACGTGTTATTCATGTAATAATAATGTGTTAGTCATGTAATAATAACTTGTTAGTCATGTAATAATAACTTTTTAGTCATGTAATAATAACGTGGTAGTCCTGTAATAATAACGTGTTAGTCATGTAATAATAACGTGTTAGTCATGTAATAATAACTTGTTAATAACGTGTTCATGTAATAATAATGTGTTAGTCATGTAATAATAACTTGTTAGTCATGTAGTAATAACGTGTTAGTCATGTAATAATAACGTGTTAGTCATGTAATAATAACTTGTTAATAACGTGTTCATGTAATAATAACGTGTTAGTCATGTAATAAGAACTTGTTAATAACGTGTTCATGTAATAATAACGTGTTAGTAATGTAATAATAACTTGTTAATAACGTGTTCATGTAAAAATAACGTGTTAGTCATGTAATAACAACTTGTTAATAACGTGTTCATGTAATAATAACGTGTTAGTCATGTAATAATAACTTGTTAATAACGTGTTCATGTAATAATAATGTGTTAGTCATGTAATATTAACTTGTTAGTCATGTAATAGTAACTTGTTAGTCATGTAATAATAACGTGTTAGTCATGTAATAATAACTTGTTAATAACGCTTTTATGTAATAATAACGTGTTAGTCATGTAATAATAACTTGTTAATAACGTGTTCATGTAATAATAACGTGTTAGTAATGTAATGATAACTTGTTAATAACGTGTTCATTAATAATAATGTGTTAATCATGTAATAATAACTTGTTAATAACGTGTTCATGTAATAATAACGTGGTAGTCATGTAATAATAACTTGTTAATAACGTGTTCATGTAATAATAATGTGTTAGTCATGTAATAATAACTTGTTAGTCATGTAATAATAACTTGTTAGTCATGTAATAATAACGTGTTAGTCTTATAATAATAACGTGTCAGTCATGTTATAATAACTTGTTAATAACGTGTTAATCATGTAATAATAACTTGTTAATAACGTGTTCATGTAATAATAATGTGTTATTCATGTAATTATAACTTATTAGTCATGTAATAATAACTTGTTAGTCGTGTAATAATAACTTGTTAGTCAAGTAATAATAATTTGTTAGTCCTGTAATAATAACTTGTTAGTCATGTAATAATAACGTGTTATTCTTATATTAATAACGTGTTAGTCATGTAATAATAACTTGTTAATAACGTGATTATGTAATAATAACGTGTTATTCATGTAATAATAACTTGTTAATAACGTGTTTAAATAATATTAATGTGTTAGTCATGTAATAATAACTTGTTAGTCATGCATTAATAACTTGTTAGTCGTGTAATAATAACTTGTTATTCATGTAATAATAACTTGTTAGTCATGTAGTAATATCTTGTTAGTCATGTAGTAATAACGTGTTAGTCATGTAATAATAACGTTTTAGTCATGTAATAATATCTTGTTAATAATGTGTTCATGTGATCATAACGTGTTAGTCATGTAATAACAACTTGTTAATAACGTGTTTATGTAATAATAACGTGTTAATCATGTAATAATAACTTGTTAATAACGTGTTCATGTAATAATAATGTGTTAGTCATGTAATAATAACTTGTTAGTCACGTAATAATAACTTGTTAGTCATGTAATAATAATGTGTAAGTCTTATAATAATAACGTGTTAGTCATGTAATAATAACTTGTTAATAACGTGTTCATGAAATAATAACGTGTTATTCATGTAATAATAACTTGTTAATAACGTGTTCATGTAATATTAATGTGTTAGTCATGTAATAATAACTTGTTAGTCATGTAATAATAACTTGTTACTCATGTAATATTAATTTGTTAGTCATGTAATAATAACGTGTTAGTCATGTAATAATAACGCGTTAGTCATGTAATAATAACTTGTTAGTCATGTAATAATAACGTGTTAGTCCTGTAATAATAACGTGTTAGTCATGTAATAATAACGTGTTAGTCATGGAATAATAACTTGTTAATAACGTGTTCATGTAATAATAATGTGTTAGTCATGTAATAACAACTTGTTAGTCATGTAGCAATAACGTGTTAGTCATGTAATAATAACGTGTTAGTCATGTAATAATAACTTGTTATTAACGTGTTCATGTAATAAAAACGTGTTAGTCATGTAATAATAACTTGTTAATAACGTGTTCATGTAATAATAACGTGTTAGTAATGTAATAATAACATGTTAATAACGTGTTCATAAAAAAATAACGTGTTAGTCATGTAATAACAACTTGTTAATAACGTGTTCATGTAATAATAACGTGTTAGTCATGTAATAATAACTTGTTAATAACGTGTTCATGTAATAATAATGTGTTAGTCATGTAATATTAACTTGTTAGTCATGTAATAGTAACTTGTTCGTCAAGTAATAATAACATGTTAGTCATGTAATAATAACTTGTTAGTCATGTAATAATAACTTGTTAGTAGTGTAATAATAACTTGTTAGTCATGTAATAATAACGTGTTAGTCTTATAATAATAACGTGTTAGTCATGTAATAATAACTTGTTAATAACGTGTTCATGTAATAATAACGTCTTAGTCATGTAATAATAACTTGTTAATAACGTGTTCATGTAATAATAATGTGTTAGTCATGTAATAATAACTTGTTAGTCATGTAATAATAACTTGTTAGTCATGTAATAATAACTTGTTAGTCATGTAATAATAACTTGTTAGTCATGTAATAATAACGTGTTAGTCCTGTAATAATAACGTGTTAGTCATGTAATAATAACGTGTTAGTCATGTAATAATATCTTGTTAATAACGTGTTCATGTAATAATAATGTGTTAGTCATGTAATAATAACTTGTTAGTCATGTAGTAATAACGTGTTAGTCATGTAATAATAACGTGTTAGTCATGTAATAATAACTTGTTAATAACGTGTTAATGTAATAATAACGTGTTAGTCATGTAATAATAACTTGTTAATAACGTGTTCATGTAATATTAATGTGTTAGTCATTAAATAATAACTTGTTAGTCATGTAATAATAACTTGTTACTCATGTAATATTAATTTGTTAGTCATGTAATAATAACGTGTTAGTCATGTAATAATAACGTGTTAGTCATGTAATAATAACTTGTTAGTCATGTCTAAATAACGTGTTAGTCCTGTAATAATAACGTGTTAGTCATGTAATAATAACATGTTAGTCATGTAATAATAACTTGTTAATAACGTGTTCATGTAATAATAATGTGTTAGTCATGTAATAATAACTTGTTAGTCATGTAGTAATAACGTGTTAGTCATGTAATAATAACGTGTTAGTCATGTAATAATAACTTGTTAATAACGTGTTCATGTAATAATAACGTGTTAGTCATGTAATAATAACTTGTTAATAACGTGTTCATGTAATAATAACGTGTTAGTAATGTAATAATAACTTGTTAAAAACGTGTTCATGCAAAAATAACGTGTTAGTCATGTAATAACAACTTGTTAATAACGTGTTCATGTAATAATAAAGTGTTAGTCATGTAATAATAACTTGTTAATAACGTGTTCATGTAATAATAATGTGTTAGTCATGTAATATTAACTTGTTAGTCATGTAATAGTAACTTGTTATTCATGTAATAATAACGTGTTAGTCATGTAATAATAACTTGTTAATAACGCTTTTATGTAATAATAACGTGTTAGTCATGTAATAATAACTTGTTAATAACGTGTTCATGTAATAATAACGTGTTAGTAATGTAATGATAACTTGTTAATAACGTGTTTATGTAATAATAATGTGTTAATCATGTAATAATAACTTGTTAATAACGTGTTTATGTAATAATAACGTGTTAGTCATGTATTAATAACTTGTTAATAACGTGTTCATGTAATAATAATGTGTTAGTCATGTAATAATAACTTGTTAGTCATGTAATAATAACTTGTTAGTCATGTAATAATAACGTGTTAGTCTTATAATAATAACGTGTTAGTCATGTTATAATAACTTGTTAATAACGTGTTAATCATGTAATAATAACTTGTTAATAACGTGTTCATGTAATAATAATGTGTTAGTCATGTAATTATAACTTATTAGTCATGTAATAATAACTTGTTAGTCGTGTAATAATAACTTGTTCGTCAAGTAATAATAATTTGTTAGTTCTGTAATAATAACTTGTTAGTCATGTAATAATAACGTGTTATTCTTATAATAATAACGTGTTAGTCATGTAATAATAACTTGTTAATAACGTGATTATGTAATAATAACGTGTTATTCATGTAATAATAACTTGTTAATAACGTGTTTAAATAATATTAATGTGTTAGTCATGTAATAATAACTTGTTAGTCATGTATTAATAAATTGTTAGTCGTGTAATAATAACTTGTTATTCATGTAATAATAACTTGTTAGTCATGTAGTAATAACGTGTTAGTCCTGTAATAATAACGTGTTAGTCATGTAATAATAACGTGTTAGTCATGTTATAATAACTTGGTAATAACGTGTTCATGTAATATTAATGTGTTATTCATGTAATAATAACTTGTTAGTCATGTAGTAATAATGTGTTAGTCATGTAATAATAACGTTTTAGTCATGTAATAATATCTTGTTAATAATGTGTTTATGTGATAATAACGTGTTAGTCATGTAATAACAACTTGTTAATAACGTGTTCATGTAATAATAACGTGTTAATCATGTAATAATAACTTGTTAATAACGTGTTCATGTAATAATAATGTGTTAGTCATGTAATAATAACTTGTTAGTCACGTAATAATAACTTGTTAGTCATGTAATAATAATGTGTTAGTCTTATAATAAAAACGTGTTAGTCATATAATAATAACTTGTTAATAACGTGTTCATGTATTAATAACGTGTTATTCATGTAATAATATCTTGTTAATAACGTGTTCATGTAATATTAATGTGTTAGTCATGTAATAATAACTTGTTACTCATGTAATATTAATTTGTTAGTCATGTAATAATAACGTGTTAGTCATGTAATAATAACGTGTTAGTCATGTAATAATAACTTGTTAGTCATGTAATAATAACGTGTTAGTTCTGTAATAATAACGTGTTAATCATGTAATAATAACGTGTTAGTCATTTAATAATAACTTGTTAATAACGTGTTCATGTAATAATAATGTGTTAGTCATGTAATAATAACTTGTTAGTCATGTAGTAATAACGTGTTAGTCATGTAATAATAACGTGTTAGTCATGTAATAATAACTTGTTAATAACGTGTTCATGTAATAATAACCTGTTAGTCATGTAATAATAACTTGTTAATAACGTGTTCATTTAATAATAACGTGTTAGTAATGTAATGATAACTTGTTAATAACGTTTTCATGTAATATTTATGTGTTAATCATGTAATAATAACTTGTTAATAACGTGTTCATGTAATAATAATGTGTTAGTCATGTAATAATAACTTGTTAGTCATGTAATAATAACTTGTTAGTCATGTAATAATAACTTGTTAGTCATGTAATAATAACTTGTTAGTCATGTAATAATAACGTGTTAGTCCTGTAATAATAACGTGTTAGTCATGTAATAATAACGTGTTAGTCATGTAATAATATCTTGTTAATAACGTGTTCATGTAATAATAATATGTTAGTCATGTAATAATAACTTGTTAGTCATGTAGTAATAACGTGTTAGTCATGTAATAATAACGTGTTAGTCATGTAATAATAACTTGTTAATAACGTGTTCATGTAATAATAACGTGTTAGTCATGTAATAATAACTTGTTAATAACGTGTTCATGTAATAATAACGTGTTAGTAATGTAATAATAACTTGTTAAAAACGTGTTCATGCAAAAATAACGTGTTAGTCATGTAATAACAACTTGTTAATAACGTGTTCATGTAATAATAAAGTGTTAGTCATGTAATAATAACTTGTTAATAACGTGTTCATGTAATAATAATGTGTTAGTCATGTAATATTAACTTGTTAGTCATGTAATAGTAACTTGTTAGTCATGTAATAATAACGTGTTAGTCATGTAATAATAACTTGTTAATAACGCTTTTATGTAATAATAACGTGTTAGTCATGTAATAATAACTTGTTAATAACGTGTTCATGTAATAATAACGTGTTAGTAATGTAATGATAACTTGTTAATAACGTGTTTATGTAATAATAATGTGTTAATCATGTAATAATAACTTGTTAATAACGTGTTCATGTAATAATAACGTGTTAGTCATGTATTAATAACTTGTTAATAACGTGTTCATGTAATAATAATGTGTTAGTCATGTAATAATAACTTGTTAGTCATGTAATAATAACTTGTTAGTCATGTAATAATAACGTGTTAGTCTTATAATAATAACGTGTTAGTCATGTTATAATAACTTGTTAATAACGTGTTAATCATGTAATAATAACTTGTTAATAACGTGTTCATGTAATAATAATGTGTTAGTCATGTAATTATAACTTATTAGTCATGTAATAATAACTTGTTAATAACGTGATTATGTAATAATAACGTGTTATTCATGTAATAATAACTTGTTAATAACGTGTTTAAATAATATTAATGTGTTAGTCATGTAATAATAACTTGTTAGTCATGTATTAATAAATTGTTAGTCGTGTAATAATAACTTGTTATTCATGTAATAATAACTTGTTAGTCATGTAGTAATAACGTGTTAGTCATGTAATAATAACTTGGTAATAACGTGTTCATGTAATATTAATGTGTTATTCATGTAATAATAACTTGTTAGTCATGTAGTAATAATGTGTTAGTCATGTAATAATAACGTTTTAGTCATGTAATAATATCTTGTTAATAATGTGTTCATGTGATAATAACGTGTTAGTCATGTAATAACAACTTGTTAATAACGTGTTCATGTAATAATAACGTGTTAATCATGTAATAATAACTTGTTAATAACGTGTTCATGTAATAATAATGTGTTAGTCATGTAATAATAACTTGTTAGTCACGTAATAATAACTTGTTAGTCATGTAATAATAATGTGTTAGTCTTATAATAATAACGTGTTAGTCATGTAATAATAACTTGTTAATAACGTGTTCATGTATTAATAACGTGTTATTCATGTAATAATATCTTGTTAATAACGTGTTCATGTAATATTAATGTGTTAGTCATGTAATAATAACTTGTTACTCATGTAATATTAATTTGTTAGTCATGTAATAATAACGTGTTAGTCATGTAATAATAACGTGTTAGTCATGTAATAATAACTTGTTAGTCATGTAATAATAACGTGTTAGTCCTGTAATAATAACGTGTTAATCATGTAATAATAACGTGTTAGTCATTTAATAATAACTTGTTAATAACGTGTTCATGTAATAATAATGTGTTAGTCATGTAATAATAACTTGTTAGTCATGTAGTAATAACGTGTTAGTCATGTAATAATAACGTGTTAGTCATGTAATAATAACTTGTTAATAACGTGTTCATGTAATAATAACGTGTTAGTCATGTAATAATAAATTGTTAATAACGTGTTCATGTAATAATAACGTATTAGTAATGTAATAATAACTTGTTAATAACGTGTTAATGTAAAAATAACGTTAATAACGCTTTTATGTAATAATAACGTGTTAGTCATGTAATAATAACTTGTTAATAACGTGTTCATGTAATAATAACCTGTTAGTCATGTAATAATAACTTGTTAATAACGTGTTCATTTAATAATAACGTGTTAGTAATGTAATGATAACTTGTTAATAACGTTTTCATGTAATATTTATGTGTTAATCATGTAATAATAACTTGTTAATAACGTGTTCATGTAATAATAATGTGTTAGTCATGTAATAATAACTTGTTAGTCATGTAATAATAACTTGTTAGTCATGTAATAATAACTTGTTAGTCATGTAATAATAACTTGTTAGTCATGTAATAATAACGTGTTAGTCCTGTAATAATAACGTGTTAGTCATGTAATAATAACGTGTTAGTCATGTAATAATATCTTGTTAATAACGTGTTCATGTAATAATAATATGTTAGTCATGTAATAATAACTTGTTAGTCATGTAGTAATAACGTAATAGTCATGTAATAATAACGTGTTATTCATGTAATAATAACTTGTTAATAACGTGTTTATGTAATAATAACGTGTTAGTCATGTAATAATAACTTGTTAATAACGTGTTCATGTAATATTAATGTGTTAGTCATTAAATAATAACTTGTTAGTCATGTAATAATAACTTGTTACTCATGTAATATTAATTTGTTAGTCATGTAATAATAACGTGTTAGTCATGTAATAATAACGTGTTAGTCATGTAATAATAACTTGTTAGTCATGTAATAATAACGTGTTAGTCCTGTAATAATAACGTGTTAGTCATGTAATAATAACATGTTAGTCATGTAATATTAACTTGTTAATAACGTGTTCATGTAATAATAATGTGTTAGTCATGTAATAATAACTTGTTAGTCATGTAGTAATAACGTGTTCATGTAATAATAACGTGTTAGTCATGTAATAATAACTTGTTAATAACGTGTTCATGTAATAATAACGTGTTAGTAATGTAGAAATAACTTGTTAAAAACGTGTTCATGCAAAAATAACGTGTTAGTCATGTAATAACAACTTGTTAATAACGTGTTCATGTAATAATAAAGTGTTAGTCATGTAATAATAACTTGTTAATAACGTGTTCATGTAATAATAATGTGTTAGTCATGTAATATTAACTTGTTAGTCATGTAATAGTAACTTGTTAGTCATGTAATAATAACGTGTTAGTCATGTAATAATAACTTGTTAATAACGCTTTTATGTAATAATAACGTGTTAGTCATGTAATAATAACTTGTTAATAACGTGTTCATGTAATAATAACGTGTTAGTAATGTAATGATAACTTGTTAATAACGTGTTTATGTAATAATAATGTGTTAATCATGTAATAATAACTTGTTAATAACGTGTTCATGTAATAATAACGTGTTAGTCATGTATTAATAACTTGTTAATAACGTGTTCATGTAATAATAATGTGTTAGTCATGTAATAATAACTTGTTAGTCATGTAATAATAACTTGTTAGTCATGTAATAATAACGTGTTAGTCTTATAATAATAACGTGTTAGTCATGTTATAATAACTTGTTAATAACGTGTTAATCATGTAATAATAACTTGTTAATAACGTGTTCATGTAATAATAATGTGTTAGTCATGTAATTATAACTTATTAGTCATGTAATAATAACTTGTTAGGCGTGTAATAATAACTTGTTCGTCAAGTAATAATAATTTGTTAGTCCTGTAATAATAACTTGTTAGTCATGTAATAATAACGTGTTATTCTTATAATAATAACGTGTTAGTCATGTAATAATAACTTGTTAATAACGTGATTATGTAATAATAACGTGTTATTCATGTAATAATAACTTGTTAATAACGTGTTTAAATAATATTAATGTGTTAGTCATGTAATAATAACTTGTTAGTCATGTATTAATAAATTGTTAGTCGTGTAATAATAACTTGTTATTCATGTAATAATAACTTGTTAGTCATGTAGTAATAACGTGTTAGTCCTGTAATAATAACGTGTTAGTCATGTAATAATAACATGTTAGTCATGTAATAATAACTTGGTAATAACGTGTTCATGTAATATTAATGTGTTATTCATGTAATAATAACTTGTTAGTCATGTAGTAATAATGTGTTAGTCATGTAATAATAACGTTTTAGTCATGTAATAATATCTTGTTAATAATGTGTTCATGTGATAATAACGTGTTAATCATGTAATAATAACTTGTTAATAACGTGTTCATGTAATAATAATGTGTTAGTCATGTAATAATAACTTGTTAGTCACGTAATAATAACTTGTTAGTCATGTAATAATAATGTGTTAGTCTTATAATAATAACGTGTTAGTCATGTAATAATAACTTGTTAATAACGTGTTCATGTATTAATAACGTGTTATTCATGTAATAATATCTTGTTAATAACGTGTTTATGTAAAATTAATGTGTTAGTCATGTAATAATAACTTGTTACTCATGTAATATTAATTTGTTAGTCATGTAATAATAACGTGTTAGTCATGTAATAATAACGTGTTAGTCATGTAATAATAACTTGTTAGTCATGTAATAATAACGTGTTAGTCCTGTAATAATAACGTGTTAATCATGTAATAATAACGTGTTAGTCATTTAATAATAACTTGTTAATAACGTGTTCATGTAATAATAATGTGTTAGTCATGTAATAATAACTTGTTAGTCATGTAGTAATAACGTGTTAGTCATGTAATAATAACGTGTTAGTCATGTAATAATAACTTGTTAATAACATGTTCATGTAATAATAACGTGTTAGTCATGTAATAATAAATTGTTAATAACGTGTTCATGTAATAATAACGTATTAGTAATGTAATAATAACTTGTTAATAACGTGTTAATGTAAAAATAACGTGTTAGTCATGTAATAACAACTTGTTAATAACGTGTTCATGTAATAATAACGTGTTAGTCATGTAATAATAACTTGTTAATAACGTGTTCATGTAATAATAATGTGTTAGTCATGTAATATTAACTTGTTAGTCATGTAATAGTAGCTTGTTAGTCATGTAATAATAACGTGTTAGTCATGTAATAATAACTTGTTAATAACGCTTTTATGTAATAATAACGTGTTAGTCATGTAATAATAACTTGTTAATAACGTGTTCATGTAATAATAACCTGTTAGTCATGTAATAATAACTTGTTAATAACGTGTTCATTTAATAATAACGTGTTAGTAATGTAATGATAACTTGTTAATAACGTTTTCATGTAATATTTATGTGTTAATCATGTAATAATAACTTGTTAATAACGTGTTCATGTAATAATAACGTGTTAGTCATGTAATAATAACTTGTTAATAACGTGTTCAGGTAATAATAATGTGTTAGTCATGTAATAATAACTTGTTAGTCATGTAATAATAACTTGTTAGTCATGTAATAATAACGTGTTAGTCTTATAATAATAACGTGTTAGTCATGTTATAATAACTTGTTAATAACGTGTTCATGTAATAATAACTTGTTAATAACGTGTTCATGTAATAATAACGTGTTATTAATGTAATAACAACTTGTTAATAACCTGTTCATGTAATAATAACGTGTTAATCAAGTAATAATAACTTGTTAATTACGTGTTCATGTAATAATAACGTGTTAGTCATGTAATAATAACTGGTTAATTACGTGTTCATGTAATAATAACGTGTTTGTCATGTAATAACAACTTGTTAGTAACGTGTTCATGTAATAATAACGTGTTAATCATGTAATAATAACTTGTTAATAACGTGTTCATGTAATAATAATGTGTTAGTCATGTAATAATAACTTGTTAGTCATGTAATAATAACTTGTTAGTCGTGTAATATTAACTTGTTAGTCATGTAATAATAACTTGCTAGTAGTGTAATAATAACTTGTTAGTCATGTAATAATAACGTGTTAGTCTTATAATAATAACGTGTTATTCATGTAATAATAACTTGTTAATAACGTGTTCATGTAATAATAACGTGTTAGTCATGTAATAATAACTTGTTAATAACGTGTTCATGTAATAATAATGTGTTAGTCATGTAATAATAACTTGTTAGTCATGTAATAATAACTTGTTAGTCATGTAATAATAACTTGTTAGTCATGTAATAATAACTTGTTAGTCATGTAACAATAACGTGTTAGTCCTGTAATAATAACGTGTTAGTCATGTAATAATAACGTGTTAGTCATGTAATAATATCTTGTTAATAACGTGTTCATGTAATAATAATGTGTTAGTCATGTAATAATAACTTGTTAGTCATGTAGTAATAACGTGTTAGTCATGTAATAATAACGTGTTAGTCATGTAATAATAACTTGTTAATAACGTGTTCATGTAATAATAACGTGTTATTCATGTAATAATAACTTGTTAATATCGTGTTCATGTAATATTAATGTGTTAGTCATTAAATAATATCTTGTTAGTCATTAAATAATATCTTGTATCTTGTAATGTAATAATATCTTGTAATGTAATAATAACTTGTTAATAACGTGTTCATGTAATAATAACGTGTTAGTCATGTAATAACAATTTGTTAATAACATGTTAATGTAATAATAACGTGTTAATCATGAAATAATAACTTGTTAATAACGTGTTCATGTAATAATAACGTGTTAGTCATGTAATAATAACTTGTTAATAACGTGTTATTCATGTAATAATAATGTGTTAGTCATGTAATAATAACTTGTTAGTCATGTAATAATAACTTTTTAGTCATGTAATAATAACGTGTTAGTCCTGTAATAATAACGTGTTAGTCATGTAATAATAACGTGTTAGTCATGTAATAATAACTTGTTAATAACGTGTTCATGTAATAATAATGTGTTAGTCATGTAATAACAACTTGTTAGTCATGTAGCAATAACGTGTTAGTCATGTAATAATAACGTGTTAGTCATGTAATAATAACTTGTTAATAACGTGTTCATGTAATAATAACGTGTTAGTCATGTAATAATAACTTGTTAATAACGTGTTCATGTAAAAATAACGTGTTAGTCATGTAATAACAACTTGATAATAACGTGTTCATGTAATAATAACGTGTTAGTCATGTAATAATAACTTGTTTGTAACGTGTTTATGTAATAATAATGTGTTAGTCATGTAATATTAACTTGTTAGTCATGTAATAGTAACTTGTTCGTCAAGTAATAATAACATGTTAGTCATGTAATAATAACTTGTTAGTCATGTAATAATAACTTGTTAGTAGTGTAATAATAACTTGTTAGTCATGTAATAATAACGTGTTAGTCTTATAATAATAACGTGTTAGTCATGTAATAATAACTTGTTAATAACGTGTTCATGTAATAATAACATGTTAGTCATGTAATAATAACTTGTTAATAACGTGTTCATGTAATAATAATGTGTTAGTCATGTAATAATAACTTGTTAGTCATGTAATGATAACTTGTTAGTCATGTAATAATAACTTGTTAGTCATGTAATAATAACTTGTTAGTCATGTAATAATAACGTGTTAGTCCTGTAATAATAACGTGTTAGTCATGTAATAATAACGTGTTAGTCATGTAATAATATCTTGTTAATAACGTTTTCATGTAATAATAATGTGTTAGTCATGTAATAATAATTTGTTAGTCATGTAGTAATAACGTGTTAGTCATGTAATAATAACGTGTTAGTCATGTAATAATAACTTGTTAATAACGTGTTCATGTAATAATAACGTGTTAGTCATGTAATAATAACTTGTTAATAACGTGTTCATGTAATAATAACGTGTTATTCATGTAATAATAACTTGTTAATAACGTGTTCATGTAATATTAATGTGTTAGTCATTAAATAATAACTTGTTAGTCATGTAATAATAACTTGTTACTCATGTAATATTAGTTTGTTAGTCATGTAATAATAACGTGTTAGTCATGTAATAATAACGTGTTAGTCATGTAATAATAACTTGTTAGTCATGTAATAATAACGTGTTAGTCCTGTAATAATAACGTGTTAGTCATGTAATAATATCGTGTTAGTCATGTAATAATAACTTGTTAATAACGTGTTCATGTAATAATAATGTGTTAGTCATGTAATAATAACTTGTTAGTCATGTAGTAATAACGTGTTAGTCATGTAATAATAACGTGTTAGTCATGTAATAATAACTTGTTAATAACGTGTTCATGTAATAATAACGTGTTAGTCATGTAATAATAACTTGTTAAGAACGTGTTCATGTAATAATAACGTGTTAGTAATGTAATAATAACTTGTTAATAACGTGTTCATGTAAAAATAACGTGTTAGTCATGTAATAACAACTTGTTAATAACGTGTTCATGTAATAATAACGTGTTAGTCATGTAATAATAACTTTTTAATAACGAGTTCATGTAATAATAATGTGTTAGTCATATAATATTAACTTGTTAGTCATGTAATAGTAACTTGTTCGTCAAGTAATAATAACATGTTAGTCATGTAATAATAACTTGTTAGTCATGTAATAATAACTTGTTAGTCGTGTAATAATAACTTGTTAGTCATGTAATAATAACGTGTTAGTCTAATAATAATAACGTGTTAGTCATGTAATAATAACTTGTTAATAACGTGTTCATGTAATAATAACGGGTTAGTCATGTAATAATAACTTGTTAATAACGTGTTCATGTAATAATAATGTGTTAGTCATGTTATAATAACTTTTTAGTCATGTAATAATAACTTGTAAGTCATGTAATAATAACTTGTTAGTCATGTAATAATAACTTGTTAGTCATGTAATAATAACGTGTTAGTCCTGTAATAATAACGTGTTAGTCATGTAATAATAACGTGTTAGTCATGTAATAATATCTTGTTAATAACGTGTTCATGTAATAATAATGTGTTAGTCATGTAATAATAACTTGTTAGTCATGTAGTAATAACGTGTTAGTCATGTAATAATAACGTGTTAGTCATGTAATAATAACTTGTTAATAACGTGTTCATGTAATAATAACGTGTTAGTCATGTAATAATAACTTGTTAATAAAGTGTTCATGTAATAATAACGTGTTATTCATGTAATAATAACTTGTTAATAACGTGTTCATGTAATATTAATGTGTTAGTCATTAAATAATAACTTGTTAGTCATGTAATAATAACTTGTTACTCATGTAATATTAATTTGTTAGTTATGTAATAATAACGTGTTAGTCATGTAATAATAACGTGTTAGTCATGTAATAATAACTTGTTAATAACGTGTTCATGTAATAATAACGTGTTAGTCATGTAATAACAACTTGTTAATAATGTGTTAGTCATGTAATAATAACGTGTTAATCATGAAATAATAACTTGTTAATAACCTGTTCATGTAATAATAACGTGTTAGTAATGTAATGATAACTTGTTAATAACGTGTTCATGTAATAATAATGTGTTAGTCATGTAATAATAACTTGTTAGTCATGTAATAATAACTTGTTAGTCATGTAATAATAACGTGTTAGTCTTATAATAATAACGTGTCAGTCATGTTATAATAACTTGTTAATAACGTGTTAATCATGTAATAATAACTTGTTAATAACGTGTTCATGTAATAATAATGTGTTATTCATGTAATTATAACTTATTAGTCATGTAATAATAACTTGTTAGTCGTGTAATAATAACTTGTTAGTCAAGTAATAATAATTTGTTAGTCCTGTAATAATAACTTGTTAGTCATGTAATAATAACGTGTTATTCTTATATTAATAACGTGTTAGTCATGTAATAATAACTTGTTAATAACGTGATTATGTAATAATAACGTGTTATTCATGTAATAATAACTTGTTAATAACGTGTTTAAATAATATTAATGTGTTAGTCATGTAATAATAACTTGTTAGTCATGCATTAATAACTTGTTAGTCGTGTAATAATAACTTGTTATTCATGTAATAATAACTTGTTAGTCATGTAGTAATATCTTGTTAGTCATGTAGTAATAACGTGTTAGTCATGTAATAATAACGTTTTAGTCATGTAATAATATCTTGTTAATAATGTGTTCATGTGATCATAACGTGTTAGTCATGTAATAACAACTTGTTAATAACGTGTTTATGTAATAATAACGTGTTAATCATGTAATAATAACTTGTTAATAACGTGTTCATGTAATAATAATGTGTTAGTCATGTAATAATAACTTGTTAGTCACGTAATAATAACTTGTTAGTCATGTAATAATAATGTGTAAGTCTTATAATAATAACGTGTTAGTCATGTAATAATAACTTGTTAATAACGTGTTCATGAAATAATAACGTGTTATTCATGTAATAATAACTTGTTAATAACGTGTTCATGTAATATTAATGTGTTAGTCATGTAATAATAACTTGTTAGTCATGTAATAATAACTTGTTACTCATGTAATATTAATTTGTTAGTCATGTAATAATAACGTGTTAGTCATGTAATAATAACGCGTTAGTCATGTAATAATAACTTGTTAGTCATGTAATAATAACGTGTTAGTCCTGTAATAATAACGTGTTAGTCATGTAATAATAACGTGTTAGTCATGGAATAATAACTTGTTAATAACGTGTTCATGTAATAATAATGTGTTAGTCATGTAATAACAACTTGTTAGTCATGTAGCAATAACGTGTTAGTCATGTAATAATAACGTGTTAGTCATGTAATAATAACTTGTTAATAACGTGTTCATGTAATAAAAACGTGTTAGTCATGTAATAATAACTTGTTAATAACGTGTTCATGTAATAATAACGTGTTAGTAATGTAATAATAACATGTTAATAACGTGTTCATAAAAAAATAACGTGTTAGTCATGTAATAACAACTTGTTAATAACGTGTTCATGTAATAATAACGTGTTAGTCATGTAATAATAACTTGTTAATAACGTGTTCATGTAATAATAATGTGTTAGTCATGTAATATTAACTTGTTAGTCATGTAATAGTAACTTGTTCGTCAAGTAATAATAACATGTTAGTCATGTAATAATAACTTGTTAGTCATGTAATAATAACTTGTTAGTAGTGTAATAATAACTTGTTAGTCATGTAATAATAACGTGTTAGTCTTATAATAATAACGTGTTAGTCATGTAATAATAACTTGTTAATAACGTGTTCATGTAATAATAACGTGTTAGTCATGTAATAATAACTTGTTAATAACGTGTTCATGTAATAATAATGTGTTAGTCATGTAATAATAACTTGTTAGTCATGTAATAATAACTTGTTAGTCATGTAATAATAACTTGTTAGTCATGTAATAATAACTTGTTAGTCATGTAATAATAACGTGTTAGTCCTGTAATAATAACGTGTTAGTCATGTAATAATAACGTGTTAGTCATGTAATAATATCTTGTTAATAACGTGTTCATGTAATAATAATGTGTTAGTCATGTAATAATAACTTGTTAGTCATGTAGTAATAACGTGTTAGTCATGTAATAATAACGTGTTAGTCATGTAATAATAACTTGTTAATAACGTGTTCATGTAATAATAACGTGTTAGTCATGTAATAATAACTTGTTAATAACGTGTTCATGTAATATTAATGTGTTAGTCATTAAATAATAACTTGTTAGTCATGTAATAATAACTTGTTACTCATGTAATATTAATTTGTTAGTCATGTAATAATAACGTGTTAGTCATGTAATAATAACGTGTTAGTCATGTAATAATAACTTGTTAGTCATGTCTAAATAACGTGTTAGTCCTGTAATAATAACGTGTTAGTCATGTAATAATAACATGTTAGTCATGTAATAATAACTTGTTAATAACGTGTTCATGTAATAATAATGTGTTAGTCATGTAATAATAACTTGTTAGTCATGTAGTAATAACGTGTTAGTCATGTAATAATAACGTGTTAGTCATGTAATAATAACTTGTTAATAACGTGTTCATGTAATAATAACGTGTTAGTCATGTAATAATAACTTGTTAATAACGTGTTCATGTAATAATAACGTGTTAGTAATGTAATAATAACTTGTTAAAAACGTGTTCATGCAAAAATAACGTGTTAGTCATGTAATAACAACTTGTTAATAACGTGTTCATGTAATAATAAAGTGTTAGTCATGTAATAATAACTTGTTAATAACGTGTTCATGTAATAATAATGTGTTAGTCATGTAATATTAACTTGTTAGTCATGTAATAGTAACTTGTTATTCATGTAATAATAACGTGTTAGTCATGTAATAATAACTTGTTAATAACGCTTTTATGTAATAATAACGTGTTAGTCATGTAATAATAACTTGTTAATAACGTGTTCATGTAATAATAACGTGTTAGTAATGTAATGATAACTTGTTAATAACGTGTTTATGTAATAATAATGTGTTAATCATGTAATAATAACTTGTTAATAACGTGTTCATGTAATAATAACGTGTTAGTCATGTATTAATAACTTGTTAATAACGTGTTCATGTAATAATAATGTGTTAGTCATGTAATAATAACTTGTTAGTCATGTAATAATAACTTGTTAGTCATGTAATAATAACGTGTTAGTCTTATAATAATAACGTGTTAGTCATGTTATAATAACTTGTTAATAACGTGTTAATCATGTAATAATAACTTGTTAATAACGTGTTCATGTAATAATAATGTGTTAGTCATGTAATTATAACTTATTAGTCATGTAATAATAACTTGTTAGTCGTGTAATAATAACTTGTTCGTCAAGTAATAATAATTTGTTAGTTCTGTAATAATAACTTGTTAGTCATGTAATAATAACGTGTTATTCTTATAATAATAACGTGTTAGTCATGTAATAATAACTTGTTAATAACGTGATTATGTAATAATAACGTGTTATTCATGTAATAATAACTTGTTAATAACGTGTTTAAATAATATTAATGTGTTAGTCATGTAATAATAACTTGTTAGTCATGTATTAATAAATTGTTAGTCGTGTAATAATAACTTGTTATTCATGTAATAATAACTTGTTAGTCATGTAGTAATAACGTGTTAGTCCTGTAATAATAACGTGTTAGTCATGTAATAATAACGTGTTAGTCATGTTATAATAACTTGGTAATAACGTGTTCATGTAATATTAATGTGTTATTCATGTAATAATAACTTGTTAGTCATGTAGTAATAATGTGTTAGTCATGTAATAATAACGTTTTAGTCATGTAATAATATCTTGTTAATAATGTGTTTATGTGATAATAACGTGTTGGTCATGTAATAACAACTTGTTAATAACGTGTTCATGTAATAATAACGTGTTAATCATGTAATAATAACTTGTTAATAACGTGTTCATGTAATAATAATGTGTTAGTCATGTAATAATAACTTGTTAGTCACGTAATAATAACTTGTTAGTCATGTAATAATAATGTGTTAGTCTTATAATAAAAACGTGTTAGTCATATAATAATAACTTGTTAATAACGTGTTCATGTATTAATAACGTGTTATTCATGTAATAATATCTTGTTAATAACGTGTTCATGTAATATTAATGTGTTAGTCATGTAATAATAACTTGTTACTCATGTAATATTAATTTGTTAGTCATGTAATAATAACGTGTTAGTCATGTAATAATAACGTGTTAGTCATGTAATAATAACTTGTTAGTCATGTAATAATAACGTGTTAGTTCTGTAATAATAACGTGTTAATCATGTAATAATAACGTGTTAGTCATTTAATAATAAC
>NC_061163.1:3827100-3882076 GCF_022113875.1 Hydra vulgaris | reverse complement strand
GTTCATGTAATAATAATGTGTTAGTCATGTAATAATAACTTGTTAGTCATGTAATAATAACTTGTTAGTCATGTAATAATAACGTGTTAGTCTTATAATAATAACGTGTCAGTCATGTTATAATAACTTGTTAATAACGTGTTAATCATGTAATAATAACTTGTTAATAACGTGTTCATGTAATAATAATGTGTTATTCATGTAATTATAACTTATTAGTCATGTAATAATAACTTGTTAGTCGTGTAATAATAACTTGTTAGTCAAGTAATAATAATTTGTTAGTCCTGTAATAATAACTTGTTAGTCATGTAATAATAACGTGTTATTCTTATATTAATAACGTGTTAGTCATGTAATAATAACTTGTTAATAACGTGATTATGTAATAATAACGTGTTATTCATGTAATAATAACTTGTTAATAACGTGTTTAAATAATATTAATGTGTTAGTCATGTAATAATAACTTGTTAGTCATGCATTAATAACTTGTTAGTCGTGTAATAATAACTTGTTATTCATGTAATAATAACTTGTTAGTCATGTAGTAATATCTTGTTAGTCATGTAGTAATAACGTGTTAGTCATGTAATAATAACGTTTTAGTCATGTAATAATATCTTGTTAATAATGTGTTCATGTGATCATAACGTGTTAGTCATGTAATAACAACTTGTTAATAACGTGTTTATGTAATAATAACGTGTTAATCATGTAATAATAACTTGTTAATAACGTGTTCATGTAATAATAATGTGTTAGTCATGTAATAATAACTTGTTAGTCACGTAATAATAACTTGTTAGTCATGTAATAATAATGTGTAAGTCTTATAATAATAACGTGTTAGTCATGTAATAATAACTTGTTAATAACGTGTTCATGAAATAATAACGTGTTATTCATGTAATAATAACTTGTTAATAACGTGTTCATGTAATATTAATGTGTTAGTCATGTAATAATAACTTGTTAGTCATGTAATAATAACTTGTTACTCATGTAATATTAATTTGTTAGTCATGTAATAATAACGTGTTAGTCATGTAATAATAACGCGTTAGTCATGTAATAATAACTTGTTAGTCATGTAATAATAACGTGTTAGTCCTGTAATAATAACGTGTTAGTCATGTAATAATAACGTGTTAGTCATGGAATAATAACTTGTTAATAACGTGTTCATGTAATAATAATGTGTTAGTCATGTAATAACAACTTGTTAGTCATGTAGCAATAACGTGTTAGTCATGTAATAATAACGTGTTAGTCATGTAATAATAACTTGTTAATAACGTGTTCATGTAATAAAAACGTGTTAGTCATGTAATAATAACTTGTTAATAACGTGTTCATGTAATAATAACGTGTTAGTAATGTAATAATAACATGTTAATAACGTGTTCATAAAAAAATAACGTGTTAGTCATGTAATAACAACTTGTTAATAACGTGTTCATGTAATAATAACGTGTTAGTCATGTAATAATAACTTGTTAATAACGTGTTCATGTAATAATAATGTGTTAGTCATGTAATATTAACTTGTTAGTCATGTAATAGTAACTTGTTCGTCAAGTAATAATAACATGTTAGTCATGTAATAATAACTTGTTAGTCATGTAATAATAACTTGTTAGTAGTGTAATAATAACTTGTTAGTCATGTAATAATAACGTGTTAGTCTTATAATAATAACGTGTTAGTCATGTAATAATAACTTGTTAATAACGTGTTCATGTAATAATAACGTGTTAGTCATGTAATAATAACTTGTTAATAACGTGTTCATGTAATAATAATGTGTTAGTCATGTAATAATAACTTGTTAGTCATGTAATAATAACTTGTTAGTCATGTAATAATAACTTGTTAGTCATGTAATAATAACTTGTTAGTCATGTAATAATAACGTGTTAGTCCTGTAATAATAACGTGTTAGTCATGTAATAATAACGTGTTAGTCATGTAATAATATCTTGTTAATAACGTGTTCATGTAATAATAATGTGTTAGTCATGTAATAATAACTTGTTAGTCATGTAGTAATAACGTGTTAGTCATGTAATAATAACGTGTTAGTCATGTAATAATAACTTGTTAATAACGTGTTCATGTAATAATAACGTGTTAGTCATGTAATAATAACTTGTTAATAACGTGTTCATGTAATATTAATGTGTTAGTCATTAAATAATAACTTGTTAGTCATGTAATAATAACTTGTTACTCATGTAATATTAATTTGTTAGTCATGTAATAATAACGTGTTAGTCATGTAATAATAACGTGTTAGTCATGTAATAATAACTTGTTAGTCATGTCTAAATAACGTGTTAGTCCTGTAATAATAACGTGTTAGTCATGTAATAATAACATGTTAGTCATGTAATAATAACTTGTTAATAACGTGTTCATGTAATAATAATGTGTTAGTCATGTAATAATAACTTGTTAGTCATGTAGTAATAACGTGTTAGTCATGTAATAATAACGTGTTAGTCATGTAATAATAACTTGTTAATAACGTGTTCATGTAATAATAACGTGTTAGTCATGTAATAATAACTTGTTAATAACGTGTTCATGTAATAATAACGTGTTAGTAATGTAATAATAACTTGTTAAAAACGTGTTCATGCAAAAATAACGTGTTAGTCATGTAATAACAACTTGTTAATAACGTGTTCATGTAATAATAAAGTGTTAGTCATGTAATAATAACTTGTTAATAACGTGTTCATGTAATAATAATGTGTTAGTCATGTAATATTAACTTGTTAGTCATGTAATAGTAACTTGTTATTCATGTAATAATAACGTGTTAGTCATGTAATAATAACTTGTTAATAACGCTTTTATGTAATAATAACGTGTTAGTCATGTAATAATAACTTGTTAATAACGTGTTCATGTAATAATAACGTGTTAGTAATGTAATGATAACTTGTTAATAACGTGTTTATGTAATAATAATGTGTTAATCATGTAATAATAACTTGTTAATAACGTGTTCATGTAATAATAACGTGTTAGTCATGTATTAATAACTTGTTAATAACGTGTTCATGTAATAATAATGTGTTAGTCATGTAATAATAACTTGTTAGTCATGTAATAATAACTTGTTAGTCATGTAATAATAACGTGTTAGTCTTATAATAATAACGTGTTAGTCATGTTATAATAACTTGTTAATAACGTGTTAATCATGTAATAATAACTTGTTAATAACGTGTTCATGTAATAATAATGTGTTAGTCATGTAATTATAACTTATTAGTCATGTAATAATAACTTGTTAGTCGTGTAATAATAACTTGTTCGTCAAGTAATAATAATTTGTTAGTTCTGTAATAATAACTTGTTAGTCATGTAATAATAACGTGTTATTCTTATAATAATAACGTGTTAGTCATGTAATAATAACTTGTTAATAACGTGATTATGTAATAATAACGTGTTATTCATGTAATAATAACTTGTTAATAACGTGTTTAAATAATATTAATGTGTTAGTCATGTAATAATAACTTGTTAGTCATGTATTAATAAATTGTTAGTCGTGTAATAATAACTTGTTATTCATGTAATAATAACTTGTTAGTCATGTAGTAATAACGTGTTAGTCCTGTAATAATAACGTGTTAGTCATGTAATAATAACGTGTTAGTCATGTTATAATAACTTGGTAATAACGTGTTCATGTAATATTAATGTGTTATTCATGTAATAATAACTTGTTAGTCATGTAGTAATAATGTGTTAGTCATGTAATAATAACGTTTTAGTCATGTAATAATATCTTGTTAATAATGTGTTTATGTGATAATAACGTGTTGGTCATGTAATAACAACTTGTTAATAACGTGTTCATGTAATAATAACGTGTTAATCATGTAATAATAACTTGTTAATAACGTGTTCATGTAATAATAATGTGTTAGTCATGTAATAATAACTTGTTAGTCACGTAATAATAACTTGTTAGTCATGTAATAATAATGTGTTAGTCTTATAATAAAAACGTGTTAGTCATATAATAATAACTTGTTAATAACGTGTTCATGTATTAATAACGTGTTATTCATGTAATAATATCTTGTTAATAACGTGTTCATGTAATATTAATGTGTTAGTCATGTAATAATAACTTGTTACTCATGTAATATTAATTTGTTAGTCATGTAATAATAACGTGTTAGTCATGTAATAATAACGTGTTAGTCATGTAATAATAACTTGTTAGTCATGTAATAATAACGTGTTAGTTCTGTAATAATAACGTGTTAATCATGTAATAATAACGTGTTAGTCATTTAATAATAACTTGTTAATAACGTGTTCATGTAATAATAATGTGTTAGTCATGTAATAATAACTTGTTAGTCATGTAGTAATAACGTGTTAGTCATGTAATAATAACGTGTTAGTCATGTAATAATAACTTGTTAATAACGTGTTCATGTAATAATAACCTGTTAGTCATGTAATAATAACTTGTTAATAACGTGTTCATTTAATAATAACGTGTTAGTAATGTAATGATAACTTGTTAATAACGTTTTCATGTAATATTTATGTGTTAATCATGTAATAATAACTTGTTAATAACGTGTTCATGTAATAATAATGTGTTAGTCATGTAATAATAACTTGTTAGTCATGTAATAATAACTTGTTAGTCATGTAATAATAACTTGTTAGTCATGTAATAATAACTTGTTAGTCATGTAATAATAACGTGTTAGTCCTGTAATAATAACGTGTTAGTCATGTAATAATAACGTGTTAGTCATGTAATAATATCTTGTTAATAACGTGTTCATGTAATAATAATATGTTAGTCATGTAATAATAACTTGTTAGTCATGTAGTAATAACGTGTTAGTCATGTAATAATAACGTGTTAGTCATGTAATAATAACTTGTTAATAACGTGTTCATGTAATAATAACGTGTTAGTCATGTAATAATAACTTGTTAATAACGTGTTCATGTAATAATAACGTGTTAGTAATGTAATAATAACTTGTTAAAAACGTGTTCATGCAAAAATAACGTGTTAGTCATGTAATAACAACTTGTTAATAACGTGTTCATGTAATAATAAAGTGTTAGTCATGTAATAATAACTTGTTAATAACGTGTTCATGTAATAATAATGTGTTAGTCATGTAATATTAACTTGTTAGTCATGTAATAGTAACTTGTTAGTCATGTAATAATAACGTGTTAGTCATGTAATAATAACTTGTTAATAACGCTTTTATGTAATAATAACGTGTTAGTCATGTAATAATAACTTGTTAATAACGTGTTCATGTAATAATAACGTGTTAGTAATGTAATGATAACTTGTTAATAACGTGTTTATGTAATAATAATGTGTTAATCATGTAATAATAACTTGTTAATAACGTGTTCATGTAATAATAACGTGTTAGTCATGTATTAATAACTTGTTAATAACGTGTTCATGTAATAATAATGTGTTAGTCATGTAATAATAACTTGTTAGTCATGTAATAATAACTTGTTAGTCATGTAATAATAACGTGTTAGTCTTATAATAATAACGTGTTAGTCATGTTATAATAACTTGTTAATAACGTGTTAATCATGTAATAATAACTTGTTAATAACGTGTTCATGTAATAATAATGTGTTAGTCATGTAATTATAACTTATTAGTCATGTAATAATAACTTGTTAATAACGTGATTATGTAATAATAACGTGTTATTCATGTAATAATAACTTGTTAATAACGTGTTTAAATAATATTAATGTGTTAGTCATGTAATAATAACTTGTTAGTCATGTATTAATAAATTGTTAGTCGTGTAATAATAACTTGTTATTCATGTAATAATAACTTGTTAGTCATGTAGTAATAACGTGTTAGTCATGTAATAATAACTTGGTAATAACGTGTTCATGTAATATTAATGTGTTATTCATGTAATAATAACTTGTTAGTCATGTAGTAATAATGTGTTAGTCATGTAATAATAACGTTTTAGTCATGTAATAATATCTTGTTAATAATGTGTTCATGTGATAATAACGTGTTAGTCATGTAATAACAACTTGTTAATAACGTGTTCATGTAATAATAACGTGTTAATCATGTAATAATAACTTGTTAATAACGTGTTCATGTAATAATAATGTGTTAGTCATGTAATAATAACTTGTTAGTCACGTAATAATAACTTGTTAGTCATGTAATAATAATGTGTTAGTCTTATAATAATAACGTGTTAGTCATGTAATAATAACTTGTTAATAACGTGTTCATGTATTAATAACGTGTTATTCATGTAATAATATCTTGTTAATAACGTGTTCATGTAATATTAATGTGTTAGTCATGTAATAATAACTTGTTACTCATGTAATATTAATTTGTTAGTCATGTAATAATAACGTGTTAGTCATGTAATAATAACGTGTTAGTCATGTAATAATAACTTGTTAGTCATGTAATAATAACGTGTTAGTCCTGTAATAATAACGTGTTAATCATGTAATAATAACGTGTTAGTCATTTAATAATAACTTGTTAATAACGTGTTCATGTAATAATAATGTGTTAGTCATGTAATAATAACTTGTTAGTCATGTAGTAATAACGTGTTAGTCATGTAATAATAACGTGTTAGTCATGTAATAATAACTTGTTAATAACGTGTTCATGTAATAATAACGTGTTAGTCATGTAATAATAAATTGTTAATAACGTGTTCATGTAATAATAACGTATTAGTAATGTAATAATAACTTGTTAATAACGTGTTAATGTAAAAATAACGTTAATAACGCTTTTATGTAATAATAACGTGTTAGTCATGTAATAATAACTTGTTAATAACGTGTTCATGTAATAATAACCTGTTAGTCATGTAATAATAACTTGTTAATAACGTGTTCATTTAATAATAACGTGTTAGTAATGTAATGATAACTTGTTAATAACGTTTTCATGTAATATTTATGTGTTAATCATGTAATAATAACTTGTTAATAACGTGTTCATGTAATAATAATGTGTTAGTCATGTAATAATAACTTGTTAGTCATGTAATAATAACTTGTTAGTAATGTAATAATAACTTGTTAGTCATGTAATAATAACTTGTTAGTCATGTAATAATAACGTGTTAGTCCTGTAATAATAACGTGTTAGTCATGTAATAATAACGTGTTAGTCATGTAATAATATTTTGTTAATAACGTGTTCATGTAATAATAATATGTTAGTCATGTAATAATAACTTGTTAGTCATGTAGTAATAACGTAATAGTCATGTAATAATAACGTGTTATTCATGTAATAATAACTTGTTAATAACGTGTTCATGTAATAATAACGTGTTAGTCATGTAATAATAACTTGTTAATAACGTGTTCATGTAATATTAATGTGTTAGTCATTAAATAATAACTTGTTAGTCATGTAATAATAACTTGTTACTCATGTAATATTAATTTGTTAGTCATGTAATAATAACGTGTTAGTCATGTAATAATAACGTGTTAGTCATGTAATAATAACTTGTTAGTCATGTAATAATAACGTGTTAGTCCTGTAATAATAACGTGTTAGTCATGTAATAATAACATGTTAGTCATGTAATAATAACTTGTTAATAACGTGTTCATGTAATAATAATGTGTTAGTCATGTAATAATAACTTGTTAGTCATGTAGTAATAACGTGTTAGTCATGTAATAATAACGTGTTAGTCATGTAATAATAACTTGTTAATAACGTGTTCATGTAATAATAACGTGTTAGTCATGTAATAATAACTTGTTAATAACGTGTTCATGTAATAATAACGTGTTAGTAATGTAGAAATAACTTGTTAAAAACGTGTTCATGCAAAAATAACGTGTTAGTCATGTAATAACAACTTGTTAATAACGTGTTCATGTAATAATAAAGTGTTAGTCATGTAATAATAACTTGTTAATAACGTGTTCATGTAATAATAATGTGTTAGTCATGTAATATTAACTTGTTAGTCATGTAATAGTAACTTGTTAGTCATGTAATAATAACGTGTTAGTCATGTAATAATAACTTGTTAATAACGCTTTTATGTAATAATAACGTGTTAGTCATGTAATAATAACTTGTTAATAACGTGTTCATGTAATAATAACGTGTTAGTAATGTAATGATAACTTGTTAATAACGTGTTTATGTAATAATAATGTGTTAATCATGTAATAATAACTTGTTAATAACGTGTTCATGTAATAATAACGTGTTAGTCATGTATTAATAACTTGTTAATAACGTGTTCATGTAATAATAATGTGTTAGTCATGTAATAATAACTTGTTAGTCATGTAATAATAACTTGTTAGTCATGTAATAATAACGTGTTAGTCTTATAATAATAACGTGTTAGTCATGTTATAATAACTTGTTAATAACGTGTTAATCATGTAATAATAACTTGTTAATAACGTGTTCATGTAATAATAATGTGTTAGTCATGTAATTATAACTTATTAGTCATGTAATA
Source organism: Hydra vulgaris (assembly GCF_022113875.1). Lineage (NCBI taxonomy): Eukaryota > Metazoa > Cnidaria > Hydrozoa > Anthoathecata > Hydridae > Hydra > Hydra vulgaris. Next base: position 3,873,530 of record NC_061163.1, on the reverse strand, counting down.
ATAACTTGTTAGGCGTGTAATAATAACTTGTTCGTCAAGTAATAATAATTTGTTAGTCCTGTAATAATAACTTGTTAGTCATGTAATAATAACGTGTTATTCTTATAATAATAACGTGTTAGTCATGTAATAATAACTTGTTAATAACGTGATTATGTAATAATAACGTGTTATTCATGTAATAATAACTTGTTAATAACGTGTTTAAATAATATTAATGTGTTAGTCATGTAATAATAACTTGTTAGTCATGTATTAATAAATTGTTAGTCGTGTAATAATAACTTGTTATTCATGTAATAATAACTTGTTAGTCATGTAGTAATAACGTGTTAGTCCTGTAATAATAACGTGTTAGTCATGTAGTAATAACGTGTTAGTCATGTAATAATAACTTGGTAATAACGTGTTCATGTAATATTAATGTGTTATTCATGTAATAATAACTTGTTAGTCATGTAGTAATAATGTGTTAGTCATGTAATAATAACGTTTTAGTCATGTAATAATATCTTGTTAATAATGTGTTCATGTGATAATAACGTGTTAATCATGTAATAATAACTTGTTAATAACGTGTTCATGTAATATTAATGTGTTAGTCATGTAATAATAACTTGTTAGTCACGTAATAATAACTTGTTAGTCATGTAATAATAATGTGTTAGTCTTATAATAATAACGTGTTAGTCATGTAATAATAACTTGTTAATAACGTGTTCATGTATTAATAACGTGTTATTCATGTAATAATATCTTGTTAATAACGTGTTTATGTAAAATTAATGTGTTAGTCATGTAATAATAACTTGTTACTCATGTAATATTAATTTGTTAGTCATGTAATAATAACGTGTTAGTCATGTAATAATAACGTGTTAGTCATGTAATAATAACTTGTTAGTCATGTAATAATAACGTGTTAGTCCTGTAATAATAACGTGTTAATCATGTAATAATAACGTGTTAGTCATTTAATAATAACTTGTTAATAACGTGTTCATGTAATAATAATGTGTTAGTCATGTAATAATAACTTGTTAGTCATGTAGTAATAACGTGTTAGTCATGTAATAATAACGTGTTAGTCATGTAATAATAACTTGTTAATAACATGTTCATGTAATAATAACGTGTTAGTCATGTAATAATAAATTGTTAATAACGTGTTCATGTAATAATAACGTATTAGTAATGTAATAATAACTTGTTAATAACGTGTTAATGTAAAAATAACGTGTTAGTCATGTAATAACAACTTGTTAATAACGTGTTCATGTAATAATAACGTGTTAGTCATGTAATAATAACTTGTTAATAACGTGTTCATGTAATAATAATGTGTTAGTCATGTAATATTAACTTGTTAGTCATGTAATAGTAGCTTGTTAGTCATGTAATAATAACGTGTTAGTCATGTAATAATAACTTGTTAATAACGCTTTTATGTAATAATAACGTGTTAGTCATGTAATAATAACTTGTTAATAACGTGTTCATGTAATAATAACCTGTTAGTCATGTAATAATAACTTGTTAATAACGTGTTCATTTAATAATAACGTGTTAGTAATGTAATGATAACTTGTTAATAACGTTTTCATGTAATATTTATGTGTTAATCATGTAATAATAACTTGTTAATAACGTGTTCATGTAATAATAACGTGTTAGTCATGTAATAATAACTTGTTAATAACGTGTTCAGGTAATAATAATGTGTTAGTCATGTAATAATAACTTGTTAGTCATGTAATAATAACTTGTTAGTCATGTAATAATAACGTGTTAGTCTTATAATAATAACGTGTTAGTCATGTTATAATAACTTGTTAATAACGTGTTCATGTAATAATAACTTGTTAATAACGTGTTCATGTAATAATAACGTGTTATTAATGTAATAACAACTTGTTAATAACCTGTTCATGTAATAATAACGTGTTAATCAAGTAATAATAACTTGTTAATTACGTGTTCATGTAATAATAACGTGTTAGTCATGTAATAATAACTGGTTAATTACGTGTTCATGTAATAATAACGTGTTTGTCATGTAATAACAACTTGTTAGTAACGTGTTCATGTAATAATAACGTGTTAATCATGTAATAATAACTTGTTAATAACGTGTTCATGTAATAATAATGTGTTAGTCATGTAATAATAACTTGTTAGTCATGTAATAATAACTTGTTAGTCGTGTAATATTAACTTGTTAGTCATGTAATAATAACTTGCTAGTAGTGTAATAATAACTTGTTAGTCATGTAATAATAACGTGTTAGTCTTATAATAATAACGTGTTATTCATGTAATAATAACTTGTTAATAACGTGTTCATGTAATAATAACGTGTTAGTCATGTAATAATAACTTGTTAATAACGTGTTCATGTAATAATAATGTGTTAGTCATGTAATAATAACTTGTTAGTCATGTAATAATAACTTGTTAGTCATGTAATAATAACTTGTTAGTCATGTAATAATAACTTGTTAGTCATGTAACAATAACGTGTTAGTCCTGTAATAATAACGTGTTAGTCATGTAATAATAACGTGTTAGTCATGTAATAATATCTTGTTAATAACGTGTTCATGTAATAATAATGTGTTATTCATGTAATAATAACTTGTTAGTCATGTAGTAATAACGTGTTAGTCATGTAATAATAACGTGTTAGTCATGTAATAATAACTTGTTAATAACGTGTTCATGTAATAATAACGTGTTATTCATGTAATAATAACTTGTTAATATCGTGTTCATGTAATATTAATGTGTTAGTCATTAAATAATATCTTGTTAGTCATTAAATAATATCTTGTATCTTGTAATGTAATAATATCTTGTAATGTAATAATAACTTGTTAATAACGTGTTCATGTAATAATAACGTGTTAGTCATGTAATAACAATTTGTTAATAACATGTTAATGTAATAATAACGTGTTAATCATGAAATAATAACTTGTTAATAACGTGTTCATGTAATAATAACGTGTTAGTCATGTAATAATAACTTGTTAATAACGTGTTATTCATGTAATAATAATGTGTTAGTCATGTAATAATAACTTGTTAGTCATGTAATAATAACTTTTTAGTCATGTAATAATAACGTGTTAGTCCTGTAATAATAACGTGTTAGTCATGTAATAATAACGTGTTAGTCATGTAATAATAACTTGTTAATAACGTGTTCATGTAATAATAATGTGTTAGTCATGTAATAACAACTTGTTAGTCATGTAGCAATAACGTGTTAGTCATGTAATAATAACGTGTTAGTCATGTAATAATAACTTGTTAATAACGTGTTCATGTAATAATAACGTGTTAGTCATGTAATAATAACTTGTTAATAACGTGTTCATGTAAAAATAACGTGTTAGTCATGTAATAACAACTTGATAATAACGTGTTCATGTAATAATAACGTGTTAGTCATGTAATAATAACTTGTTTGTAACGTGTTTATGTAATAATAATGTGTTAGTCATGTAATATTAACTTGTTAGTCATGTAATAGTAACTTGTTCGTCAAGTAATAATAACATGTTAGTCATGTAATAATAACTTGTTAGTCATGTAATAATAACTTGTTAGTAGTGTAATAATAACTTGTTAGTCATGTAATAATAACGTGTTAGTCTTATAATAATAACGTGTTAGTCATGTAATAATAACTTGTTAATAACGTGTTCATGTAATAATAACATGTTAGTCATGTAATAATAACTTGTTAATAACGTGTTCATGTAATAATAATGTGTTAGTCATGTAATAATAACTTGTTAGTCATGTAATGATAACTTGTTAGTCATGTAATAATAACTTGTTAGTCATGTAATAATAACTTGTTAGTCATGTAATAATAACGTGTTAGTCCTGTAATAATAACGTGTTAGTCATGTAATAATAACGTGTTAGTCATGTAATAATATCTTGTTAATAACGTTTTCATGTAATAATAATGTGTTAGTCATGTAATAATAATTTGTTAGTCATGTAGTAATAACGTGTTAGTCATGTAATAATAACGTGTTAGTCATGTAATAATAACTTGTTAATAACGTGTTCATGTAATAATAACGTGTTAGTCATGTAATAATAACTTGTTAATAACGTGTTCATGTAATAATAACGTGTTATTCATGTAATAATAACTTGTTAATAACGTGTTCATGTAATATTAATGTGTTAGTCATTAAATAATAACTTGTTAGTCATGTAATAATAACTTGTTACTCATGTAATATTAGTTTGTTAGTCATGTAATAATAACGTGTTAGTCATGTAATAATAACGTGTTAGTCATGTAATAATAACTTGTTAGTCATGTAATAATAACGTGTTAGTCCTGTAATAATAACGTGTTAGTCATGTAATAATATCGTGTTAGTCATGTAATAATAACTTGTTAATAACGTGTTCATGTAATAATAATGTGTTAGTCATGTAATAATAACTTGTTAGTCATGTAGTAATAACGTGTTAGTCATGTAATAATAACGTGTTAGTCATGTAATAATAACTTGTTAATAACGTGTTCATGTAATAATAACGTGTTAGTCATGTAATAATAACTTGTTAAGAACGTGTTCATGTAATAATAACGTGTTAGTAATGTAATAATAACTTGTTAATAACGTGTTCATGTAAAAATAACGTGTTAGTCATGTAATAACAACTTGTTAATAACGTGTTCATGTAATAATAACGTGTTAGTCATGTAATAATAACTTTTTAATAACGAGTTCATGTAATAATAATGTGTTAGTCATATAATATTAACTTGTTAGTCATGTAATAGTAACTTGTTCGTCAAGTAATAATAACATGTTAGTCATGTAATAATAACTTGTTAGTCATGTAATAATAACTTGTTAGTCGTGTAATAATAACTTGTTAGTCATGTAATAATAACGTGTTAGTCTAATAATAATAACGTGTTAGTCATGTAATAATAACTTGTTAATAACGTGTTCATGTAATAATAACGGGTTAGTCATGTAATAATAACTTGTTAATAACGTGTTCATGTAATAATAATGTGTTAGTCATGTTATAATAACTTTTTAGTCATGTAATAATAACTTGTTAGTCATGTAATAATAACTTGTTAGTCATGTAATAATAACTTGTTAGTCATGTAATAATAACGTGTTAGTCCTGTAATAATAACGTGTTAGTCATGTAATAATAACGTGTTAGTCATGTAATAATATCTTGTTAATAACGTGTTCATGTAATAATAATGTGTTAGTCATGTAATAATAACTTGTTAGTCATGTAGTAATAACGTGTTAGTCATGTAATAATAACGTGTTAGTCATGTAATAATAACTTGTTAATAACGTGTTCATGTAATAATAACGTGTTAGTCATGTAATAATAACTTGTTAATAAAGTGTTCATGTAATAATAACGTGTTATTCATGTAATAATAACTTGTTAATAACGTGTTCATGTAATATTAATGTGTTAGTCATTAAATAATAACTTGTTAGTCATGTAATAATAACTTGTTACTCATGTAATATTAATTTGTTAGTTATGTAATAATAACGTGTTAGTCATGTAATAATAACGTGTTAGTCATGTAATAATAACTTGTTAATAACGTGTTCATGTAATAATAACGTGTTAGTCATGTAATAACAACTTGTTAATAATGTGTTAGTCATGTAATAATAACGTGTTAATCATGAAATAATAACTTGTTAATAACCTGTTCATGTAATAATAACGTGTTAGTAATGTAATGATAACTTGTTAATAACGTTTTCATGTAATATTTATGTGTTAATCATGTAATAATAACTTGTTAATAACGTGTTCATGTAATAATAACGTGTTAGTCATGTAATAATAACTTGTTAATAACGTGTTCAGGTAATAATAATGTGTTAGTCATGTAATAATAACTTGTTAGTCATGTAATAATAACTTGTTAGTCATGTAATAATAACGTGTTAGTCTTATAATAATAACGTGTTAGTCATGTTATAATAACTTGTTAATAACGTGTTCATGTAATAATAACTTGTTAATAACGTGTTCATGTAATAATAACGTGTTATTAATGTAATAACAACTTGTTAATAACCTGTTCATGTAATAATAACGTGTTAATCAAGTAATAATAACTTGTTAATTACGTGTTCATGTAATAATAACGTGTTAGTCATGTAATAATAACTGGTTAATTACGTGTTCATGTAATAATAACGTGTTTGTCATGTAATAACAACTTGTTAGTAACGTGTTCATGTAATAATAACGTGTTAATCATGTAATAATAACTTGTTAATAACGTGTTCATTTAATAATAATGTGTTAGTCATGTAATAATAACTTGTTAGTCATGTAATACTAACTTGTTAGTCGTGTAATAATAACTTGTTAGTCATGTAATAATAACTTGCTAGTAGTGTAATAATAACTTGTTAGTCATGTAATAATAACGTGTTAGTCTTATAATAATAACGTGTTATTCATGTAATAATAACTTGTTAATAACGTGTTCATGTAATAATAACGTGTTAGTCATGTAATAATAACTTGTTAATAACGTGTTCATGTAAAAATAATGTGTTAGTCATGTAATAATAACTTGTTAGTCATGTAATAATAACTTGTTAGTCATGTAATAAAAACTTGTTAGTCATGTAATAATAACTTGTTAGTCATGTAACAATAACGTGTTAGTCCTGTAATAATAACGTGTTAGTCATGTAATAATAACGTGTTAGTCATGTAATAATATCTTGTTAATAACGTGTTCATGTAATAATAATGTGTTAGTCATGTAATAATAACTTGTTAGTCATGTAGTAATAACGTGTTAGTCATGTAATAATAACGTGTTAGTCATGTAATAATAACTTGTTAATAACGTGTTCATGTAATAATAACGTGTTATTCATGTAATAATAACTTGTTAATAACGTGTTCATGTAATATTAATGTGTTAGTCATTAAATAATATCTTGTTAGTCATTAAATAATATCTTGTATCTTGTAATGTAATAATATCTTGTAATGTAATAATAACTTGTTAATAACGTGTTCATGTAATAATAACGTGTTAGTCATGTAATAACAACTTGTTAATAACATGTTAATGTAATAATAACGTGTTAATCATGAAATAATAACTTGTTAATAACGTGTTCATGTAATAATAACGTGTTAGTCATGTAATAATAACTTGTTAATAACGTGTTATTCATGTAATAATAATGTGTTAGTCATGTAATAATAACTTGTTAGTCATGTAATAATAACTTTTTATTCATGTAATAATAACGTGTTAGTCATGTAATAATAACGTGTTAGTCATGTAATAATAACTTGTTAATAACGTGTTCATGTAATAATAATGTGTTAGTCATGTAATAACAACTTGTTAGTCATGTAGCAATAACGTGTTAGTCATGTAATAATAACGTGTTAGTCATGTAATAATAACTTGTTAATAACGTGTTCATGTAATAATAACGTGTTAGTCATGTAATAATAACTTGTTAATAACGTGTTCATGTAAAAATAACGTGTTAGTCATGTAATAATAACTTGTTTGTAACGTGTTAATGTAATAATAATGTGTTAGTCATGTAATATTAACTTGTTAGTCATGTAATAGTAACTTGTTCGTCAAGTAATAATAACATGTTAGTCATGTAATAATAACTTGTTAGTCATGTAATAATAACTTGTTAGTAGTGTAATAATAACTTGTTAGTCATGTAATAATAACGTGTTAGTCTTATAATAATAACGTGTTAGTCATGTAATAATAACTTGTTAATAACGTGTTCATGTAATAATAACATGTTAGTCATGTAATAATAACTTGTTAATAACGTGTTCATGTAATAATAATGTGTTAGTCATGTAATAATAACTTGTTAGTCATGTAATGATAACTTGTTAGTCATGTAATAATAACTTGTTAGTCATGTAATAATAACTTGTTAGTCATGTAATAATAACGTGTTAGTTCTGTAATAATAACGTGTTAGTCATGTAATAATAACGTGTTAGTCATGTAATAATATCTTGTTAATAACGTTTTCATGTAATAATAATGTGTTAGTCATGTAATAATAACTTGTTAGTCATGTAGTAATAACGTGTTAGTCATGTAATAATAACGTGTTAGTCATGTAATAATAACTTGTTAATAACGTGTTCATGTAATAATAACGTGTTAGTCATGTAATAATAACTTGTTAATAACGTGTTCATGTAATAATAACGTGTTATTCATGTAATAATAACTTGTTAATAACGTGTTCATGTAATATTAATGTGTTAGTCATTAAATAATAACTTGTTAGTCATGTAATAATAACTTGTTACTCATGTAATATTAGTTTGTTAGTCATGTAATAATAACGTGTTAGTCATGTAATAATAACGTGTTAGTCATGTAATAATAACTTGTTAGTCATGTAATAATAACGTGTTAGTCCTGTAATAATAACGTGTTAGTCATGTAATAATAACGTGTTAGTCATGTAATAATAACTTGTTAATAACGTGTTCATGTAATAATAATGTGTTAGTCATGTAATAATAACTTGTTAGTCATGTAGTAATAACGTGTTAGTCATGTAATAATAACGTGTTAGTCATGTAATAATAACTTGTTAATAACGTGTTCATGTAATAATAACGTGTTAGTCATGTAATAATAACTTGTTAATAACGTGTTCATGTAATAATAACGTGTTAGTCATGTAATAACAACTTGTTAATAACGTGTTCATGTAATAATAACGTGTTAGTCATGTAATAATAACTTTTTAATAACGAGTTCATGTAATAATAATGTGTTAGTCATATAATATTAACTTGTTAGTCATGTAATAGTAACTTGTTCGTCAAGTAATAATAACATGTTAGTCATGTAATAATAACTTGTTAGTCATGTAATAATAACTTGTTAGTCGTGTAATAATAACTTGTTAGTCATGTAATAATAACGTGTTAGTCTAATAATAATAACGTGTTAGTCATGTAATAATAACTTGTTAATAACGTGTTCATGTAATAATAACGGGTTAGTCATGTAATAATAACTTGTTAATAACGTGTTCATGTAATAATAATGTGTTAGTCATGTTATAATAACTTTTTAGTCATGTAATAATAACTTGTTAGTCATGTAATAATAACTTGTTAGTCATGTAATAATAACTTGTTAGTCATGTAATAATAACGTGTTAGTCCTGTAATAATAACGTGTTAGTCATGTAATAATAACGTGTTAGTCATGTAATAATATCTTGTTAATAACGTGTTCATGTAATAATAATGTGTTAGTCATGTAATAATAACTTGTTAGTCATGTAGTAATAACGTGTTAGTCATGTAATAATAACGTGTTAGTCATGTAATAATAACTTGTTAATAACGTGTTCATGTAATAATAACGTGTTAGTCATGTAATAATAACTTGTTAATAAAGTGTTCATGTAATAATAACGTGTTATTCATGTAATAATAACTTGTTAATAACGTGTTCATGTAATATTAATGTGTTAGTCATTAAATAATAACTTGTTAGTCATGTAATAATAACTTGTTACTCATGTAATATTAATTTGTTAGTTATGTAATAATAACGTGTTAGTCATGTAATAATAACGTGTTAGTCATGTAATAATAACTTGTTAATAACGTGTTCATGTAATAATAACGTGTTAGTCATGTAATAACAACTTGTTAATAACGTGTTAGTCATGTAATAATAACGTGTTAATCATGAAATAATAACTTGTTAATAACCTGTTCATGTAATAATAACGTGTTAGTCATGTAATAATAACTTGTTAATAACGTGTTATTCATGTAATAATAATGTGTTAGTCATGTAATAATAACTTGTTAGTCATGTAATAATAACTTTTTAGTCATGTAATAATAACGTGTTAGTCCTGTAATAATAACGTGTTAGTCATGTAATAATAACGTGTTAGTCATGTAATAATAACTTGTTAGTCATGTAATAATAACGTGTTAGTCCTGTAATAATAACGTGTTAGTCATGTAATAATAACGTGTTAGTCATGTAATAATAACTTGTTAATAACGTGTTCATGTAATAATAATGTGTTAGTCATGTAATAATAACTTGTTAGTCATGTAGTAATAACGTGTTAGTCATGTAATAATAACGTGTTAGTCATGTAATAATAACTTGTTAAGAACGTGTTCATGTAATAATAACGTGTTAGTCATGTAATAATAACTTGTTAATAACGTGTTCATGTAATAATAACGTGTTAGTAATGTAATAATAACTTGTTAATAACGTGTTCATGTAAAAATAACGTGTTAGTCATGTAATAACAACTTGTCAATAACGTGTTCATGTAATAATAACGTGTTAGTCATGTAATAATAACTTTTTAATAACGAGTTCATGTAATAATAATGTGTTAGTCATATAATATTAACTTGTTAGTCATGTAATAGTAACTTGTTCGTCAAGTAATAATAACATGTTAGTCATGTAATAATAACTTGTTAGTCATGTAATAATAACTTGTTAGTCGTGTAATAATAACTTGTTAGTCATGTAATAATAACGTGTTAGTCTAATAATAATAACGTGTTAGTCATGTAATAATAACTTGTTAATAACGTGTTCATGTAATAATAACGGGTTAGTCATGTAATAATAACTTGTTAATAACGTGTTCATGTAATAATAATGTGTTAGTCATGTTATAATAACTTTTTAGTCATGTAATAATAACTTGTTAGTCATGTAATATTAACTTCTTAGTCATGTAATAATAACTTGTTAGTCATGTAATAATAACGTGTTAGTCCTGTAATAATAACGTGTTAGTCATGTAATAATAACGTGTTAGTCATGTAATAATATCTTGTTAATAACGTGTTCATGTAATAATAATGTGTTAGTCATGTAATAATAACTTGTTAGTCATGTAGTAATAACGTGTTAGTCATGTAATAATAACGTGTTAGTCATGTAATAATAACTTGTTAATAACGTGTTCATGTAATAATAACGTGTTAGTCATGTAATAATAACTTGTTAATAACGTGTTCATGTAATAATAACGTGTTAGTAATGTAATAGAAACTTGTTAATAACGTGTTCATGTAAAAATAACGTGTTAGTCATGTAATAACTACTTGTTAATAACGTGTTCATGTAATAATAACTTGTTAGTCATGTAATAATAACTTGTTAATAACGTGTTCATGTAATAATAATGTGTTAGTCATGTAATATTAACTTGTTAATAACGTGTTCATGTAATAATAACGTGTTATTCATGTAATAATAACTTGTTAATAACGTGTTCATGTAATATTAATGTGTTAGTCATTAAATAATAACTTGTTAGTCATGTAATAATAACTTGTTACTCATGTAATATTAGTTTGTTAGTCATGTAATAATAACGTGTTAGTCATGTAATAATAACGTGTTAGTCATGTAATAATAACTTGTTAGTCATGTAATAATAACGTGTTAGTCCTGTAATAATAACGTGTTAGTCATGTAATAATAACGTGTTAGTCATGTAATAATAACTTGTTAATAACGTGTTCATGTAATAATAATGTGTTAGTCATGTAACAATAACTTGTTAGTCATGTAGTAATAACGTGTTAGTCATGTAATAATAACGTGTTAGTCATGTAATAATAACTTGTTAATAACGTGTTCATGTAATAATAACGTGTTAGTCATGTAATAATAACTTGTTTATAACGTGTTCATGTAATAATAACGTGTTAGTAATGTAATAATAACTTGTTAATAACGTGTTCATGTAAAAATAACGTGTTAGTCATGTAATAACAACTTGTTAATAACGTGTTCATGTAATAATAACGTGTTAGTCATGTAATAATAACTTGTTAATAAAGTGTTCATGTAATAATAACGTGTTATTCATGTAATAATAACTTGTTAATAACGTGTTCATGTAATATTAATGTGTTAGTCATTAAATAATAACTTGTTAGTCATGTAATAATAACTTGTTACTCATGTAATATTAATTTGTTAGTTATGTAATAATAACGTGTTAGTCATGTAATAATAACGTGTTAGTCATGTAATAATAACTTGTTAATAACGTGTTCATGTAATAATAACGTGTTAGTCATGTAATAACAACTTGTTAATAACGTGTTAGTCATGTAATAATAACGTGTTAATCATGAAATAATAACTTGTTAATAACCTGTTCATGTAATAATAACGTGTTAGTCATGTAATAATAACTTGTTAATAACGTGTTATTCATGTAATAATAATGTGTTAGTCATGTAATAATAACTTGTTAGTCATGTAATAATAACTTTTTAGTCATGTAATAATAACGTGTTAGTCCTGTAATAATAACGTGTTAGTCATGTAATAATAACGTGTTAGTCATGTAATATTAACTTGTTAATAACGTGTTCATGTAATAATAATGTGTTAGTCATGTAATAATAACTTGTTAGTCATGTAGCAATAACGTGTTAGTCATGTAATAATAACGTGTTAGTCATGTAATAATAACTTGTTAATAACGTGTTCATGTAATAATAACGTGTTAGTCATGTAATAATAACTTGTTAATAACGTGTTCATGTAATAATAACGTGTTAGTAATGTAATAGAAACTTGTTAATAACGTGTTCATGTAAAAATAACGTGTTAGTCATGTAATAACTACTTGTTAATAACGTGTTCATGTAATAATAACTTGTTAGTCATGTAATAATAACTTGTTAATAACGTGTTCATGTAATAATAATGTGTTAGTCATGTAATATTAACTTGTTAATAACGTGTTCATGTAATAATAACGTGTTATTCATGTAATAATAACTTGTTAATAACGTGTTCATGTAATATTAATGTGTTAGTCATTAAATAATAACTTGTTAGTCATGTAATAATAACTTGTTACTCATGTAATATTAGTTTGTTAGTCATGTAATAATAACGTGTTAGTCATGTAATAATAACGTGTTAGTCATGTAATAATAACTTGTTAGTCATGTAATAATAACGTGTTAGTCATGTAATAATAACGTGTTAGTCCTGTAATAATAACGTGTTAGTCATGTAATAATAACGTGTTAGTCATGTAATAATATCTTGTTAATAACGTGTTCATGTAATAATAATGTGTTAGTCATGTAATAATAACGTGTTAGTCATGTAATAATAACTTGTTAGTCATGTAATAATAACTTGTTAGTCCTGTAATAATAACGTGTTAGTCATGTAATAATAACGTGTTAGTCATGTAATAATAACTTGTTAATAACGTGTTCATGTAATAATAATGTGTTAGTCATGTAATAATAACTTGTTAGTCATGTAGTAATAACGTGTTAGTCATGTAATAATAACGTGTTAGTCATGTAATAATAACTTGTTAATAACGTTTTCATGTAATAATAACGTGTTAGTCATGTAATAATAACTTGTTTATAACGTGTTCATGTAATAATAACGTGTTAGTAATGTAATAATAACTTGTTAATAACGTGTTCATGTAAAAATAACGTGTTAGTCATGTAATAACAACTTGTTAATAACGTGTTCATGTAATAATAACGTGTTAGTCATGTAATAATAACTTTTTAATAACGAGTTCATGTAATAATAATGTGTTAGTCATGTAATATTAACTTGTTAGTCATGTAATAGTAACTTGTTCGTCAAGTAATAATAACATGTTAGTCATGTAATAATAACTTGTTAGTCATGTAATAATAACTTGTTAGTCGTGTAATAATAACTTGTTAGTCATGTAATAATAACGTGTTAGTCTAATAATAATAACGTGTTAGTCATGTAATAATAACTTGTTAATAACGTGTTCATGTAATAATAACGGGTTAGTCATGTAATAATAACTTGTTAATAACGTGTTCATGTAATAATAATGTGTTAGTCATGTTATAATAACTTGTTAGTCATGTAATAATAACTTGTTAGTCATGTAATAATAACTTGTTAGTCATGTAATAATAACTTGTTAGTCATGTAATAATAACGTGTTAGTCCTGTAATAATAACGTGTTAGTCATGTAATAATAACGTGTTAGTCATGTAATAATATCTTGTTAATAACGTGTTCATGTAATAATAATGTGTTAGTCATGTAATAATAACTTGTTAGTCATGTTGTAATAACGTGTTAGTCATGTAATAATTATGTGTTAGTCATGTAATAATAACTTGTTAATAACGTGTTCATGTAATAATAACGTGTAAGTCATGTAATAATAACTTGTTAATAAAGTGTTCATGTAATAATAACGTGTTATTCATGTAATAATAACTTGTTAATAACGTGTTCATGTAATATTAATGTGTTAGTCATTAAATAATAACTTGTTAGTCATGTAATAATAACTTGTTACTCATGTAATATTAATTTGTTAGTTATGTAATAATAACGTGTTAGTCATGTAATAATAACGTGTTAGTCATGTAATAATAACTTGTTAATAACGTGTTCATGTAATAATAACGTGTTAGTCATGTAATAACAACTTGTTAATAACGTGTTAGTCATGTAATAATAACGTGTTAATCATGAAATAATAACTTGTTAATAACCTGTTCATGTAATAATAACGTGTTAGTCATGTAATAATAACTTGTTAATAACGTGTTATTTATGTAATAATAATGTGTTAGTCATGTAATAATAACTTGTTAGTCATGTTATAATAACTTTTTAGTCATGTAATAATAACGTGTTAGTCCTGTAATAATAACGTGTTAGTCATGTAATAATAACGTGTTAGTCATGTAATAATAACTTGTTAATAACGTGTTCATTTAATAATAATGTGTTAGTCATGTAATAATAACTTGTTAGTCATGTAGCAATAACGTGTTAGTCATGTAATAATAACGTGTTAGTCATGTAATAATAACTTGTTAATAACGTGTTCATGTAATAATAACGTGTTAGTCATGTAATAATAACTTGTTAATAACGTGTTCATGTAATAATAACGTGTTAGTAATGTAATAATAACTTGTTAATAACGTGTTCATGTAAAAATAACGTGTTAGTCATGTAATAACTACTTGTTAATAACGTGTTCATGTAATAATAACTTGTTAGTCATGTAATAATAACTTGTTAATAACGTGTTCATGTAATAATAATGTGTTAGTCATGTAATATTAACTTGTTAGTCATGTAATAGTAACTTGTTAGTCATGTAATAATAACGTGTTAGTCATGTAATAATAACTTGTTAATAACGCTTTTATGTAATAATAACGTGTTAGTCATGTAATAATAACTTGTTAATAACGTGTTCTTGTAATAATAACGTGTTAGTAATGTAATAACAACTTGTTAATAACGTGTTCATGTAATAATAACGTGTTAATCATGTAATAATAACTTGTTAATAACGTGTTCTTGTAATAATAACGTGTTAGTCATGTAATAATAACTGGTTAATAACGTGTTCATGTAATAATAACGTGTTAGTCATGCAATAACAACTTGTTAGTAACGTGTTCATGTAATAATAACGTGTTAATCATGTAATAATAATTTGTTAATAACGTGTTCATGTAATAATAATGTGTTAGTCATGTAATTATAACTTATTAGTCATGTAATAATAACTTGTTAGTCGTGTAATAATAACTTGTTCGTCAAGTAATAATAATTTGTTAGGTATGTAATAATAACTTGTTAGTCATGTAATAATAACGTGTTATTCTTATAATAATAACGTGTTAGTCATGTAATAATAACTTGTTAATAACGTGTTTATGTAATAATAACGTGTTATTCATTTAATAATAACTTGTTAATAACGTGTTCATGTAATATTAATGTGTTAGTCATGTAATAATAACTTGTTAGTCATGTATTAATAACTTGTTAGTCGTGTAATAATAACTTGTTATTCATGTAATAATAACTTGTTAGTCATGTAGTAATAACGTGTTAGTCCTGTAATAATAACGTGTTAGTCATGTAATAATAACGTGTTAGTCATGTAATAATAACTTGGTAATAACGTGTTCATGTAATATTAATGTGTTATTCATGTAATAATAACTTGTTATTCATGTAGTAATAACGTGTTAGTCATGTAATAATAACGTTTTATTCATGTAATAATAACTTGTTAATAATGTGTTCATGTGATAATAACGTGTTAGTCATGTAATAACAACTTGTTAATATCGTGTTCATGTAATAATAACGTGTTAATCATGTAATAATAACTTGTTAATAACGTGTTCATGTAATTATAATGTGTTAGTCATGTAATAATAACTTGTTAGTCATGTAATAATAACTTGTTAGTCATGTAATAATAACGTGTTAGTCTTATATTAATAACGTGTTAGTCATGTAATAATAATTTGCTAGTCATGTAATAATAACGTGTTAGTTTTATAATAATAACGTGTAAGTCATGTAATAATAACTTGTTAATAACGTGTTCATGTAATAATAACGTGTTAGTAATGTCATAATAACTTGTTAATAACGTGTTCATGTAATAATAACGTGTTAGTCATGTAATAACAACTTGTTAATAACGTGTTTATGTAATAATAATGTGTTAATCATGTAATAATAACTTGGTAATAACGTGTTCATGTAATAATAACGTGTTAGTCATGTAATAATAACTTGTTAATAACGTGTTCATGTAATAATAATGTGTTAGTCATGTAATAATAACTTGGTAGTCACGTAACAATAACGTGTTAGTCATGTAATAATAATTTGTTAATAACGTGTTTATGTAATAATAACGTGTTAGTAATGTAATAAAAACTTGTTAATAACGTGTTCATGTAATAATAATGTGTTAATCATGTAAAAATAACTTGGTAATAAAGTGTTCATGTAATAATATTGTGTTAGTCATGTAATAATCACTTGTTAATAACGTGTTCATGTAATAATAATGTGTTAGTCATGTAATAATAACTTGGTAGTCACGTAATAATAACTTGTTTGTCATGTAATAATAACTTGTTAGTCATGTAATTATAACTTATTAGTCATTTAGTAATAACGTGTTAGTCTTATAATAATAACGTGTTAGTCATGTAATAATAACTTGTTAATAACGTGTTCATGTAATAATAACGTGTTAGTAATGTAATAACAACTTGTTAATAACGTGTTCATGTAATAATAACGTGTTAATCATGTAATAATAACTTGTTAATAACGTGTTTATGTAATAATAACGTGTTAGTCATGTAATAATAACTTGTTAATAACGCTTTCATGTAATAATAACGTGTTAGTCATGTAATAATAACTTGTTAATAACGTGTTCATGTAATAATAACGTTTTAGTAATGTAATAACAACTTGTTAATAACGTGTTCATGTAATAATAACGTGTTAATCATGTAATAATAACTTTTTAATAACGTGTTCATGTAATAATAACGTGTTAGTCATGTAATAATAACTGGTTAATAACGTGTTTATGTAATAATAACGTGTTAGTCATGTAATAACAACTTTTTAATAACGTGTTCATGTAATAATAACGTGTTAATCATGTAATAATAACTTGTTAATAACGTGTTCATGTAATAATAATGTGTTAGTCATGTAATAATAACTTGTTAGTCATGTAATAATAACTTGTTAGTCATGTAATAATTACTTGATAGTCATGTAATAATAACGTGTTAGTCTTATAATAATAACGTGTTAGTCATGTAATAATAACTTGTTAATAACGTGTTCATCTAATAATAACGTGTTATTCATGTAATAATAACTTGTTAATAACGTGTTCATGTAATATTAAAGTGTTAGTCATGTAATAATAACTTGTTAGTCATGTAATAATAACTTGTTAGTTGTGTAATAATTAACTTGTTAGTCATGTAATAGTAACGTGTTAGTCTTATAATAATAACGTGTTAGTCATGTAATAATAACTTGTTAATAACGTGTTCATGTAATAATAACGTGTTAGTCATGTAATTATAACTTGTTAATAACGTGTTCATGTAATAATAATGTGTTAGTCATGTAATAATAACTTGTTAGTCATGTAATAATAACGTGTTAGTCTTATAATAATAACGTGTTAGTCATGTAATAATAACTTGTTAATAACGTTTTTATGTAATAATAATGTGTTAGTCATGTAATAATAACTTGTTAGTCATGTAATAATAACTTGTTAGTTATGTAATAATAACTTGTTAGTCATGTAATAATTACGTGTTAGTAATATAATAATAACGTGTTAGTCATGTAATAATAAATTGTTAATAACGTTTTTATGTAATAATAACGTGTTAGTCATAAAATAATAACTTGTTAATTACGTGTTCATGTAATAATAATGTGTTAGTCATGTAATAATAACTTGTTAGTCATGTAATAATAACGTGTTAATCATGTAATAATAACGTGTCAGTCATGTAATAATAACTTGTTAATAACGTGTTCATGTAATAATAACGTGTTAGTCATGTAATAACAACTTGTTAATAACGTGTTCATGTAATAATAACGTGTTAATCATGTAATAATAACTTGTTAATAACGTGTTCATGTAATAATAACGTGTTAGCCATGTAATAATAACTTGTTAATAACGTTTTATTCATGTAATAATAATGTGTTAGTCATGTAATAATAACTTGTTAGTCATGTAATAATTACTTGTTAGTCATGTAATAATAACGTGTTAGTCTTATAATAATAACGTGTTAGTCATGTAATAATACCTTGTTAGTCTTATAATAATAACGTGTTAGTCATGTAATAATAACTTGTTAGCCATGTAATAATAACGTGTTAGTCATGTAATAATATCGTATTAGTTATGTAATAATAACTTGTTAATAACGTGTTCATGTAATAATTTCGTGTTAATCGTGTAATAATAACTTGTTAATAACGTGGTCATGTAATAATATCGTGTTAGTCATGTAATAATAACTTGTTAATAACGTGTTCATTTAATAATATCGTGTTAGTCATGTAATAATAACTTGTTAGTTATGTAATAATAACTTCTTAGTCATGTAATAATAACATTTTAGTCATTTAATAATAACGTCTTCATAACGTGTTTGTGTAATAATAACGTGTTACTCATATAATTACAACTTCTTAGTCATGTAGTAATAGTTTGTTAGTCATGTAATGATGATGTGTTAGTCATGTAGTATTAAATTGTTAGTCATGTAATAATATCGTGTTAATAATGTGTTCATGTAATAATAAAGTGTTATTCATGTAATAATAACGAGTCATGTAATAATAACATGTTGATAATAAGATTGAGCTCTGGCATAAAGTGGAGTTGATTAAATGAATATGATTAACTATGACAGCTCAACTTTATTTAAAGTTTCATATTGTTTTCACAAAGGCATCGAATTTGCTTTTAAACGAATTTGTTGTTTTCGATTTTTAACTGCATCCAAAATTTTGTTCAAAACATTAACCACTCTATTCAAGAAAAAGTATTCTTTTTTTGGACAGTTACTTGTGAATTGTTTGATTAGTCGTTCCTTTTTTCTCCTAACTGCACCTGTCCTACCAGGATAATTCCCAGATCGGGTCTTGTTTGGTGGGGGGATCCAGGATTTAATGTTAAGTGTGCAGTACTTTTCTTAAAATACTGAATTGCATCTACACGTGGGCTACGTGCTTTGACTGATTAGATATTGAGTAGGGCTAGCTCATATTCGTATTTTTCTTCCTTTAATGAATGGCATAACTTGGCGGCTCTTCTTTGTACTCGTTCGATAATATTTTCATCGACTTTGTTTAATGGTGCTCATGCAGGCTTTCCTTTTTTAGCTTTAACTGCTGACTTTAACTGATATTAGCTTTAAATGCTACAGGTTTTGATTGGGCTGACCATTTTAGATCGCTAGTTTATAAAATTCCAAGATCTCGCTAATGGTTGGTAAACAATAAGTATGTGCGGCTATTATCTTGTTTTTTTATGCTGAATTTGTGATTATAGATTTTATTTTGAACTATTTTTTCTTCTCAATACATTGAATTTGTTTGCAATAAACTCCATTTTCAATTATCAGCCTATGTAGCCACAGCATTAAGATCTGTCTGCAGTTGTTCAATATTAAATTGATTCTTTATTATACTTTTTATTTTGTTGTCATTAGCAAAGCGCTTGAGTGAAAATTTGACAACGTTTGTCATATCATTCATGTACA
This sequence comes from Hydra vulgaris, assembly GCF_022113875.1. NCBI lineage: Eukaryota > Metazoa > Cnidaria > Hydrozoa > Anthoathecata > Hydridae > Hydra > Hydra vulgaris. The sequence continues at coordinate 3,853,291 of NC_061163.1, read as the reverse complement.
CCATAAACAGTAAAGGATATAGAACAGATCGTCGTGGCACACCACTCTGAACTTTTATCCACTCAAAGTAGCTTTTGTCAACAAGAATTCTTTGTTTTCTGTCCATAAGGAATTTTTTTAGCCATCTCACCTTTGAAACTATAGGTCTCTATTTGACAACTTAACTTAATTTACCAACTAACGCTTCATGACAGACTTTATCAAAGGCTTTAGCAAAATCCAGATAGATTATGATTGATAAAGGCCACAGTTCAGTGTGTCTGATAAGATGTCTATTGTCTCTAATAATGGTTTTCTCTTAAGAAGCCATGTTGATGCTTAGCGATTTATATGAACTGAACTAGGTGAACTTGGTCTATTACTGACTCTATTAATGAATATTCATCAAAGCTGAACCATTTAAGTGTTCCTCTACCATTTTGCTTTGCGTATAATTTTCAGGCGCTGAAGCGAAGAAAATGTGCGCTCACATTCACATGAAGTTAAAGGAAAGATAGCAAGTAACTGTAGACAAATTTTTATGTTCTCAAAGCTAGGAAAATTTATTGCTTTTAAAGTCTCAGTAATATTAGAAGGGACATTACCTTCAAAATTTAATCAATAAGCTTCCCTTAGGTCAAGCTCACCAGGTAAAGCTTATGGATTTGGTGAATCTGCCCTGTAAAATTCTTTAAAGAACACTATACATTATTTCCAACTAGTGTCACGAGAACTTCGAACTAATGAAATCATTTTAGTAGGAACTAGGACAACCCCTTTATAAAATTTTATGGGATGTCAAACCTTGTGCCTAGTTCAGTACTCAGATAGTCTAACAAAGGAATTGTGATTGCTATTTTAAAATAATCAGAAACTCCGAAGGAGCATTATTTCTGTTTTTTGAAATAAATGAAGTTCTTGGCTTAGCTTCAGTAACACTTTGCTCATGGGCTGTTTTTAGAGCTTGTTCATAGCACTTTTGATGGTGTTGATCAGCTATACTTCTAAGCGAAGATATAACATCTTTTAATGCCCGAATAAGATTTAAACCATCATAAATATCATTACTCTTTGACTGCAACATTCGTGTTATTGGAAGAGTAATGTCAAAGACATTTCTTGTTATACATAAATAACAATAAAGTCAAAATCTGTTATTAACTTCAGAAGCGAGAATGCACTAGCAGACGTTGAGTGATTAAAACTCTTAACATTCAAGGACATTTCTTCAAGACAAGAAATTAAATGAAAAAGTTCTTAAAAAGTATCCAAGCCATTAACTTTTTCTACCCAACGCGTTCTGCAAATATCTTTCAATTTTTTTTACCAGCAACTGGAGCAGTTCTTTCAATGTGCTCCTCTAATTTTTGTTGCCTTGTAGGTAAAAGATTAAAAAAGTATGATACATCTTTAACATGCGCCAAAAGATTTTTGACATATTGAACATTGCATAATGCACAAATGGCTAAATTAAGTCTATGACTGTAACAATGAACATATATAGTTTTTTCATTAAGATTTAAAACACGAGATGATAACCCTTTGGTTTATCCAGACATTGCCCCAGCATCATCATATGACTGATCTCTACATTTAATGATATCCAACGAAAAATCTGAAATACTTTTTAACAAAACACTAAATAATCCTTGACCAGTAACACCGTTAATGCAATGTAAAAAACTAATAAATTCTTCTTTTATATTGAACTTGGAATCAACAAATCGTATTACTAATGATAGTTGTTTTTTGTTATTACTGGCTGAGGCTTCATCAGCTATAATAGAAAAATACTTAGAGTTTTTAATTTTTCCAATTATTGCGTCAGTAGCAACTTCTCCATAACACTTTATTAGTTGATTTTGTGATGTCTTAGATATGTAGGAAGCATTTTGTTGATGATACTTGAGATAATCTTCAAGAACTTTATCACCTTGAGCTTGAACACGGAAATGTAGCAATTCAATAAAATTTCCTGCAGTGTGATTAGAAAATTCACCAATTTCAGGATGAAACTTAGAGTCGTCTCTATGCCCACGTAAAGAAAGCCCAAGACGCCCACAAAGAATAATTGTTTCAATAAAAGGTTGCAAAAACTGTCGATTTTTGGAAATGTGATTGAACTATTTTTTAAGATATAATGTCTCTTGGTTCTGTTTTACAAGACCAAATCGATGATAATTAAAATAAAACTTGAGCAGTTTTTACATGTAAACCTTTATTTCTGCAGACAGACTTATTATTTTTGCCAAACATATATTTCTGAAAGTATTGAGAAGCACCATTGCAGCGATCATAAGGCTTACTAAATAATCTTTTAACCAAACTACATTCAGATGAAAAATTGTGCCCAAAAAGTACACATGGTAAACAGAAAGCTCCATCAAATATATTTGAGTATGTATGCAATGGAAATTTTTCTATCCATATAAATTGAAAACTTCGTCCATTTTTGATTTTAGAAAAAATAAACTTCTTACTAGGAACAAAAACCGATTGAACTAAATTTTGAAGTTCAGAATTATTTAAAGTTTTTGCAACATTTGAATAACTAGTATAGTTAGAAACCAAATAACCAATATCGAAATTGTTGGAGGGTAAAGAAAATGATTCACAAAAAGTAATTTTTATAAAATTGGATAAAAATGTAGATGATGCTAGAAACTAGCATCAATTTATTTTTTCTTGCAAAAGATTACAATCTTGATGTTTAGATTCAACATAGAAATTTATTTTAGTCTGTAACTTTTTGCCAATTACATCGCAAATTTTGCGTTTTAAATTCTCTCTCATTAATAAAGGAGTATAGGAAAAGACGGGTAACATTCAATCATAGGGAGCATTCGACTATTTCAAATATTTCCCAGCATGATTAAAATTACCACTTAAAACTTTTATTCATATTTTGTCTGTTAATAAGCTATCGCCGGAAATAAGTATCGATCTATCTTTATTAGTATTTGCACTTATTTAGAAGAAAATCTAATTATTGCTATAAAAGGTAAATTTTTTATTTATTAAATAATCCGCAAAGAATCTCTTTTCTAACTTTAACCTTCTAAACTTTTTTGTTGTTTATTGTTCAATAATATCTTGAGTTAAAAACATTTGTGTTTGGTTTACTCCAAAAAATTGATTTCGGTTTTTAACAGCGTTTGTTTATATATAACACGTGTGGGGTACATTCGACCTACCTAGCTGGGGAACATTCAACCGGTGCTTGAAAAATACCACGAAAATTTATTTCTCTTATCTTTTAGATGCCTCGAAAATATGTAACATAAACAGATAGAAATAAAAGAAATGAAAATGTGGTTAAGAAAAAATTATTAGTCTTATCAATAATTCACTGTCTGAACCACAAGCCGCAAAAAGATTTCATGCCCAGATATTTCACAAATAGTATTCTAATGAGAGAACCCAGTGAAAGTCTAGGGGTAATAGGTACACCATTACAAAATAATTTACTACTCTTATCTACCAATGAAACCTCCTCCAGCAACTACTAGAATAACTCTAACAATTAAAAACTGATTTTAGAATATGTGCGGTTCTTGCCCAAAGCTTTTCAAAGACAAAATAAATAAAGAGGAAACTAACTCAACGATATATGCTGACTCCCCTGAAAAAGGAAAAGTTTGAGAATTTTCATATGGAAAAAATTTAAAAAAAGAGGAAAAGTTATCAACCTGATAAAAAAAATGCTTTAAAGTCTGCGACTCCAATAAAGTCGTAAAAAACGGCATTGTTATTTTTATTTCGATATAACTTCGCAAATCTTGTTGTAAAATAGCTATTACTATTTGTTTTTAAATATTTTGTGGAAAAATTTTACTAGTATAATAAAACATTTAAAAGAATAAAGGTTTATAGATTTATTATTTTAATGATTAATTTATTATTAATAATGATATGGTCGAAAGTACCCCTTTAGGTGATCGAAGCTACTCCAGTGGTGGGGTACATTCGACCATTTTAAGGTTTACATTTAAAAGAGTAGTAGATTTAAAAAAAAAAAAAATTATAAACATTATCTTTTTAATTTGTTTGTTTAAGACCATTACTTGTAAAGTTAAAAAAATGTAATTGTTTCTGGCAAAAAAAACAGTTGTAAATTAATAAAAACCAGCTGTTGTGTTCACTATTTTAAATATATATCTACTAACTCTTATTTTATTTGTATTAAAGATTTATTATAATAACATAAATATTTACAACTATTTTTATATGAACAAACATAACTTACTACAATATCTTTCTAACTAACGCACGAGTTCTAATGCGTTCCACATTAACGAACTCTTACCAATCATAATTTATTTCGTTACCAACTCTCAACAGTTCCCCCTGTTTGGGAAAGTTTTTATTATTACACAAATAAATAAATCATATTGATAAGTTTTCAATAGTAAAACTTTATAGGGCTATTAATTCGCTTTGGATGTGGTTTTTTTTTAATTATTTTTCTTTCGATATCATTTACTGGTGTTTCACGTAGTATACTTTCGGCTTCAGGTTTTAAGAGTTTTTTTATAAATTGTATATTACGCGCAAAATAGTTTCCTTTTTGATCGACTACAATTATTAAATTTTGTTTTCTTTCTTTAACTATATATTTCTTGTGTAAGTATTTTGAGTCTAATTTTCCTCCCGGTTTATGGCGTTTAACAAGAACCTGAAATCTTTGTCATAGGGTGATTTTTTAATTATTATTGAAGGAAACTTACTTTTGATATTTCTATTAAATAATAACGTAGCTGGTGGTTTGCCAGTTGTAGCATGAGGTGCGCATTTATAATTTCGAAGCATGCTTTGAAGTTCCTCTCTCCAACTTTTCCCCATAAAGTGAGTTGTTTTAATTGTTTTTCCTATAACTTGCATAAATTTTCTATGATACCGTTCGCTTGGGGATATTGAGGCGTTATTTTAATGTGCTTTATGTCAACATTTTTAAAGTATAGTTTTAATTCTTCGCTTTGAAACGGTGGTCCGTTATCACTTCTAATTTTGTTAGGATAACCAAATATAGCAAATAATCTTTCTAGTTTACTTATGACACTTGAAGCTGTTGTGATTTTTATTATATCAACAAATGGGTGTCTTAAATATAAATCTTCTATAACAAATAAATACTCTTCTGACGGTAATGGTCCGAAAAAATCCATTGCTAATTCATCTCAAACATGTTCTTGTAAATTAACATTTTTATTGGTACATGATTTGAAACACGTGAATTTGCTTGACATCCCAAACACTTTTTAACATATGCTTCTATATCGGTATTCATAGTGACCCAGTAAACTTTGTCTCAATAAGTCTTTGCATTTTTCAACACTTAAATGTCCTTCATGAACAATTTGTAAAGCTTTTTTTTGAAGCGTCTTTGGTAAAACAATTTTTTTTTCTCTTAATATGATTCCTTCGTGATTAGTTAACTCATTTTGAAATTTACGATACGGTTCAAGTATTGTATTGCCATGCCATTTACCCGACAACAATGCTGTTTTTACTGTAATTAAACTGACGTCTGTTGCTGTCTTTGTTTTTATATCTTCGAGTGATATTGATTTGGGTGCCATTTTTGTCACTAAGAAATTTACATATGCTGCAATTCATTTTCATCTGACTCACTATGTATTTCATTTAGAGTACAGTTTCTAGGGATAAAATCAGCAATGTTCTCTTCTCCTTTTTGATATATTACATCGAAATCGTATGTCTGTAATTTGGTTTGCCATCTTGCAATACGTGCATTTAATTTAGAACCAGAAGAAAAAATGAACTTAAGAGGTTTGTGGTCCACTATGACCTTAAATTATTTTCCATATAAATACAAATGTAACTTTTCAATAGCCCATACCAAGGCAAGAGCTTCCTTTTCTGTAATACTATATTTTAAATCGGCTGCGTTTAATGATCTATTTATGTAGCAGATTGGTTTAATCCATTTTCCTTCTTATTGTAAGAGTATTCCACCAATGGCATGATTACTAGCGTCAGTAATTAACTGTACTTCTTTGCGCGGATCATGAAAAGCCAAAACAGATTCACTTGATAACTCGCGTTTAAGCATGTTGAAAGCGTCATAATGTTTTTTTTCCCACTTAAATTTTGAATTTTTCTTGAATAGTTCCCGTGTTACTTTTGTTTTTTCACTGAAGTCTTTATTAAATCTTGATAGATATGTGCATAAACCAAGAAAACTTCGAAGCTCACTGACCGCTGTTGGTGATCTTGCATTCTTGATAGCATCTACTTTGTTTGGATCAGGATTAATACCATTTTTAGATATTTCAATACCAAAATATTTTATTTTCTCTTGAGCAAAAATACACTTTTTTTAATTTAACTTCAGACCTAATGTCCTTATTTTGATGAACAAAAGTTCTAATTTTCTTAACAAGTCTTGTTCGTCTGATGCGTATATTATAATATCGTCACTGATAAATTTTATTCCCTCTATTCTACCATAGCTTTGCTCCATCGTTTTTTGAAAAATTTTGAACGAATTGTTGATCCCATATACTAATCTTTTGTGTCGGTAGACTCCCTCATCCGTTTAAAAATGTGTAATTTTTTTTGATTCGATATTCAATTCTAGCTAAGTATAGGCTTCCCTCATGTCTAGTTTGGCAAATATTTTTGAACCATGCATTTCATCTATTACCGAATCTAATGTAGGTATTGGGTATCTTTCACATTTAATTGCTTTGTTTATGGTTCTAGCATCAAGACATAATCTACCTTACTGTCTTATTTGCTTTTGGTACAATTACAAAATTACTTATCCATTCTTGTGGTCCTTCAACTTTTTCAATAATGTCTGCTTCTTGAAGTTGCTTCAACTCTGCTCGAATGTCTTTTTGAAGGTGATACGGATAACGACGCAAATTTTGCGTAACTGTTTGTATGTTTTCTCTACGTGAAGTTTGCATTGAAAATTTTTTAATTTACCATGTCCTTCGAATATGTCTTCGTATTTTGAAATTAACTTTGTCACATTATTTTTTAAATTTTAAAGTGACTTTACAATTTGAATGCTCAAAACTATTATTACTTTGATTCGTTGGAAGTTTGATTTTATAATCAATGTTTTTACACACGTTAGAATGCTGTACAGCTTCATCTGACTTATTATCCACTGAATTCATATAATTGTCTTTATTAATCACAAACTTTACACTTTTGGCAATTTTTAAAATGTTCAACTCCTTAGCAGTTTCAATTCCCATTATATTTCCAACATTATTTTTATCTACGGTATATATATTGCTTGTAGTTATTTTGTTTTTAGCTTCAATTTCAGCTTTGAAACAACCTATTAACTTTAAAGGCTTCGAACATATGGAAAGATGGTTGTTGATGATTTCTTGATTATTAAATTAGGATTGTTGCTTCTTATTCTTTCAAAGGTATTTTCATCAATTAAGTTTACTCTGGAACCTGAGTCAATAATCATTTTAATCGTGACATTTTCCACTATTACATTTATTGTTTTTGTTTTATTAGATTGTCTTTTTCGTGTTGAACTACATGTCAGGGCAAGCGTTTCTTCTGATTCAGTTTCTGAGCTGTGTTCACTTTTAGCTTTATTATTTATTTCATTAACTTGTCGGTTTCTCCTATACAACGCTTGCAGAGTATTTCGGCAACAAATAGCTGAATGATTTTTCTTTTGACATTTAAAACACATTTTTCCAATGGCTTTGCAATCATTTTGGTGTCTAACAAAGTACTTTTCCCCACATCGAAAACATAACAAGTTATTTTCTTTTTTGTCTATATTATCATTTCGACTAGGTCTCGATTTAAAGTTTGTCGTTTGTTTTCTTCTTGTGAAAAAGGTTTGTTTTTCTAAATGATCTACTAAGTCGATTTCCTCTGAGCATACATTTGCTTTTTTATATGACATTTCTTTTGCCTGTTGTTCTGACACTTCCATGTTTCGACCAATCTCAATACATTTCTCGAAATTTATTTCTCTATCTTTAAGTAGTTTTTGTTTTAATTTTAAGGAATAACACGATGATATGAACTGATCTTTCACTGTCTCTGTAACATTTGGAAAGGCGCAATACTCCACTTGTTTTTTTAATCGCGTAATAAAACTCACTGTACTTTCCCCCTTCATTTTGTTTAATCCTCGTAAAGACGTAACGTTCGTATGTAATATTCTTTCTTGGACTGAAATATTGATCCAGTTTATCACACATTGGCTTGTATTGATCGGTGTCAGTTCCTTTCATGGTTTTATAGGTTTCTTTTACATCCTTCCCTGCTAGATGCAGGGAAGGATGTAAAAGACTTTAGTGAAAAAACAAAAGTACTACGGGAACTATTCAAGAAAAATTCAAAATTTAAATGGGAAAAAAAACATTATGACGCTTTCAACATGCTTAAACGTGAGTTATCAAGGGAATCCGTTTTGGCTTTTTATGATCCGCGCAAAGAAGTACAGTTTATTACTGACGCTAGTAATCATGCCATTGGTGGAATACTCTTACAATAAGAAGGAACATGGATTAAACCAATCTGCTACATAAGTAGATCATTAACGCCTTTTTTTGCGCGTCTTGCGTGACTCCAGTTGCAACTAGATATAATTCAAAATCTTCTTTCCGTGTTTCCCACTGTTTGTCTAAATTAGTTGTGTCGTTTTGATTTATAATAAACTGTTCTACTCCAGGTAAATTATTAATTATTTTCGCCATAGTTTGATCTTCGTCGCCAACTGTTGTGTTCGCTATTTTAAATATATATCTACTAACTCTTATTTTATTTGTATTAAAGATTTATTATAATAACATAAATATTTACAACTAGTTTTATATGAACAAACATAACTCACTACAATATCTTTCTAACTAACGCACGAGTTCTAAAGCGTTCCACATGAACGCATTCTTGCCAATCATAATGTTATGTATTTCGTTACCAACTCTCAACACCTGCTAAGTGGTCGAATGTTCCCCGTCTTCCCCTAATGGTTGTGTTGAAAAGGAGGAAAAAAATTTAAAATACCTTTGTAACAAAAAAGGAGATAAAAAGATTTAGTATTGTTTAATGAATTTATACGAGGTAAAATAGTATGGCTAAATAAACTTTTATAATTTCGTAGACCAAAATCTGGGTATAAACATTTTATTTTTTTGTTGCAAATACTTGACAATGCAAGAATACAAAGGAAAGAAGACCTGTTTTTATCATTACAATTATTAACAGCTTCCTCTTGTATCAATTTTTCACATTTTTTTCCTGTATCCAAAGAACTATATTATACTGACAAAGGAAGAATATTATCAAAACATGAAGAAACAAAAAATTAAAAAAATTAAGAATATTATCAAAACATAAAAAAGAGCTTGGATTATTATTAAGAACATATAGAAAAGTTGGGTGGTTATTATAAAAATCAGTGTTTAGGAAAAGTTCAATAGAGGTCAGTAATCTTAAATCATTAACTATACAGTTATTCCCAGATAGACAAAAGAAGATAGAACTGCTTAGGCAGTTTCCAGTTGTTTGAGACCTAAGATATACGTAAAATATAGCAATTAAATAATTTTCATTAAATTAGTTATGTGTATTTTTAAGTTTTATATTTATTAGTTTTATATTTATTAGTTCTATATTACTTAAAAAAATCATTGCATTGTATCAACAAAACAATATAATAAAAATATCAGTACCCTAAAACAAGAAAATTGCCATTATGTTTTTCTTTGAAAATCTTTGGAATAAAGATTTCATAACTTTTGAGTGTCTCACCTTTAAAAGAGTCAACAATATTGGCATCTTTAAAAGAACTGACATTTGTTTCCAACTTTTCTTTCCAGGAGATTAATTTTATTTTGTCATTTTGCAGGATAACCTTTTGACTTCGTTATTAACCTTTATGATTTCAATTTCGAGCGACATTTTGAATATTTGGTATTTTGATAATTTTATAAGTTATTGATACCATTAATTCAATTTGTAAATTTTATATATTTCAGGGCGTATGTCTTAAGGGACGTCCAACAATTTTTTATTATCAAATAAATCATATATATAAAAAATAAATAGCAAAGACTAAAAGTTAAAAAAAGATGCACTATATAATCATATAAAATTGGGGACGTCCATTGGTGTATTTTAACGCGTATTTGTTATTATAATTTTTTTTACCTCCTGATAACCGTATAACAAAAGATTTTAATAAATATTTTACTTAGGGTGTATGTCGAAAGGGACGTCCAAAATTTATTTTAAATAAAGAGTTCTATTAATATTTTTGTTAATAAATTAAATCCAAAATTAACATCAATTTTCATTTTATAGTAAAATAAAATTGGGAGCGTCAATTAATGTTTTTCAACAAATATTATCAAAAATTGTTTTGACTTTCGGTTCATAACTATTTTTATGTAAACTTTAAATCTCGCTTTAAACAAGAACCCGTTATACTATAAATCCAACTGACTATAATTTTAATCCGATTCAACAAAAGTGCAATAATATTTATAATATAAAAAAATATATAATTAGCAATGCAGTATATTTTATTAGTAACATTATTTGAGCGTTACCCTTTTTTTTCTTAGACCGAAATTATATTTCTGATATTTTTCAATACGTCAACAGATGTACCAGACGTCCCCTAGATCCGCCCAGTTAGCACCAAGTCAAGGGTATTATTGCCAAAAGTAGGTTTTTTGACATGCTGTGCAAAAACTGCGGTGTTGACAGAATCCAAAAAGTCAGTCAGGGTTAGGGCTGCATTTTTTTAGGTGCTGCCACCAGCTGTTGTCCACTGTATTTCAGGGTGATTAAAATCACCAATTATTTGTAACTCTATCCTTTTTTTCTTTGCTAAATTTGCAGCAGAAAGTAAGGTACAATAAATTGTTCTGTTGAGTTCTATGATAGCTCTCGATAAATACATCCGAAAAGGAATTTTTTTACCTTTGTGAGATATTATACACCATACCTGGCATTTTACTATGAAGCTCAATTGCATTAAAGTAAGATGCTTGTATATCTTGTCGTATATAAAATGCAACACCACTATATGAATCAGGTCTGTTGATGTTAAAAAGATTGTAATTTGGCAGTTGAAGGGCGGAGTAATCATTGAACCAAGTTTCTGTAATTTCCACTATCATAGGGTAATTTAATGTTGCGACTGTTGCAGCTAGAATGTCCATTTTATCACAAAGTGATGAAGCTTTTGTATAAAAACAGGTAATTTCACTAACGGCAAATTCTAGCAGCAATAGTGATTATACAATTACTATTGCTGCTATAATTTTTGTTGATGTTTATGGAGCAGGGGCGTGTCTAGGGGATGTCTGCTACGTCGTTGGACGTACCCAAAAAAATTAAATAAAAGTTTTCAACTTGATTATTTTGTTGAAAGAAGTCTTACTATATGTTACTATTTAAACCAAACTACAGCAAAAACTAAACAAGTTATAAACGGTTAATTATCTAAATACTATTTTGCGATTGTTAAAAAATAGTAATTACAATATTTTGATGGAGGTTTAACTAACTTTTGAGTTAAATAACTTAATTAGAAACTTGAATTGACGCTTATTTTATTTTGTTATATAGAACTTTATTTTTTAAATTTTTTCTTTCATTGGTTTTAAAAAAATCAAAATGATTATTTTAGTTAGAACAAACTTTGGACTTCTCTTTTAACATACACCTTGAGTAGAATTTTTGTTAAGTTTAATTGTTTAAGTATCACCAGGAGGTAAAATTAGTTTGTAACAACAAGTATATATTAAAATATATCAATAAACATCCCCAGTTTTATTACACAAGACTGTGAACTATTTTATTAACTTGCATTTTAAGTAATAAATAAGGAGAGAAAATGTTTTAAATAAGGAAAATAAACTTCGGACTTCCATTTTCCCATACACCCCGCCTAACTTGTGTTTTATTAAACTAATTTATTTTAATCATCATAACCAAATAATTAGACGTATATTTAGAAGTATATTAGAGGTATATTTAGAAATATAAATTTTAATTAGCCATATTGTTTATCAATTATGAGAATCATGATAATCGTAATAGGAACTATAATGGTCCACATCAACTTTACGTAGTTCATCAGATTCTTATAAAATACTAAATAAACAAGTTGTGATTTTTCTTTGGATGTTATGGAATTTAAAATTGTGGTATGGATACTTTACAAATGTTTTTTATACCTGTGGTTTTCCGTCTCAAAAATGTCATTAATGGTGCGGCCTCTGCTACTGCTTCTTCTACTTAAGTTAATAACAAATTTTGATTTTATTAATGCACTGTGTATAACAAGACATGTTTTTAATATAACTTTTTTAATTACACGATTGTGCAAGCAAGTAATAATGATATTTTTATAGTTTAAATCTTATTCAAGCGTTAAAAGATTTTGTCTCTAGTTAGAAATATTATTAACCGACAACTCCAAATATGCTTTAAACAAGCCTAAAAGTTGCATTTTAAATTAATTTAACTTGGCTATCACTGTTTCTTTGCTAGACTGAATAATGAGTTTAACACAATGTTTGATTAATTGATACAATTTTCCACCTGTGTTTTAATTTCTTCTTTCTAATATTCAGTTTCTTCTAAAAACAATTGCAGAAATTCAATATTTTGTTATACCAAATATAAAATAATTTCGGGAATATCAAATCATATGTTTTTGTGTCTTTTGTTTAACCAAATACCTTATTAGGTTTATTTATTATTTCTAAACCAAAGGCTTTATTACTTGAATTTGACTATTAGTAATTTAGTTCAATTTCACTTAACTGCCTGAATTTCAATAATTAACTTTAATCTATAATACTAAAATATTACAAGCCTTTTCTTTACTGAGGTGCCTAAAAGGTTATAAGAGAATAGTGAGTAGACCAGGCTTGTGGAGCCGAGCCGGAGCCGTGGAGCCGGAAAGCCACTGTTTTTTGGTGGAGCCGTAGCCGCAAATATTGAGCGGCTCTCGGCTCTCGTGTTTTTTTTTAACGGAATAGAATGTATGTTTATTTTTTTACTGTTGACAAACTTTATTCATTTATTATTAAACTAATTTATTGAATGAATTATTTATTGAGCTTCTATTTTTTGAAAATAATTTTTTCTAACAGTTACGGCTATGCCAAAACTTAATAAAAATGATTATTTTAACGATTTTGCGCTCAACAAAATACTATCCGTTAATAAAATTTCTTAATATTTTTTATTAAAAAAAAAGTAAATTATAAATGGAAACATTACAGTGATGCATATATTGCTTTATATTACATTTTTATACTAATACTATGCTGTTAAATATTTAATGCGCGATTTAATGATGAAAGGTTATTAATATCTTTAAAATTGTTACAAAGTTAAGTTAAAACTATTTACAAAGTCCTTCTACATCGTTAATTTTAATTGCTAAGGCATCTGAATCTACCAAAACTACTGTTTGCATTGTCATAAAACAATACAAGAGCTCTCTATCTATCAAACAGGCAAAAGGATCTGGGTGAAAGAGTAGCTTTAAGGATAAGAGAACCGCAATTAGTATTCGACGATCATTCACGCAAAGCCTCGGCTTATCGAACAGAGTACGAGCCAAAGGATATAAAGTTTCAGAGTTTTTTAAAGATTAAAATTTAGCAAGCAATATGCAGCTACGACTTGAAATCTCGAGCTTTTGTCACCTTGTCAATTTTAAACTTGGATGTTTACATCAAAGAATGCTTTCAAGCTAGACTTTTGGAATTTCATTAAAGTCACGATGTCCCTTGTAGGTTATGGCCTAATCTTGCTTCTTGTCATTATTCTAAGAAGAGTGATATCAAATTCACACCAAAAAGTTTGAACCCATCAACTTGCACACAATTCCATCCCATTTAGAAGTTGATGTCGTCAATAAGCGTAAATGTTTGCTTATATATTTAAAATAATGAAAATATTAAAGTAAAAAGCACTTTTATAATCTTCAAGTTCCTTAGATTAAAATAAATATTTTTTGTAGTTTTTGCATTAGTTAAACTATTTTTCATTTTTTTGAATTTTTTATTGTTTTTAATTTAACGATCGCATGCTTTACCCGTGGGCATGGGACATACAAAAGGGGTCTTTTAAACGTCTTTTGAGTTTTTTCAACGTCTTTTAAACGTTTTAGACGTCTTTTTAACGTTTAAAATACGCCTTTTTTAGGTCCACATTTATTATGCTTCCACTGAGTCCCGTGCCCACTGGATACCCAGAGGGCACGGGACTCAGTGGAAGCATAATAAATACGTCTTTTGAACGTTTGAGATGCCTTTTGAACGTTTTGGACGTCTTTGGGACGTTCAAAAGACGTCTTTTTTAAGTACTGTACCCTCTTTGTAGAATTAAAACAAAAATTTGAAACCAAAACTTTAGTTTTGGGTAAATAATAGAAAAAGGTGTTTATTTACCCAAAAAAAAATTCTTTTCAAATATCCTGTAATATCCTGTAGTAGTAATACAAAAACCTTGTAATCATGAGAGTTGGTTAAAAATTATTTGCTGTAATTGGTACAGTTTTGGGTTGGCGAATGTGATTAAAAATAAAATTTTAAAACTTTTTTGTTCATAAAGTTAAGGAGCGGAGCCGAGCCGGAGCCGGGTATTTCTTAGGAGTCGGAGCCGAGCCGTCAAAAAAAAAGTTGGCTCCACAAGCCTGGAATAGACGTTCCAAACCAAAATGGTAGATTAATTTTATATCGTTTAGTTTAGCTAGTCAATAATAGATAGTAAACAAGTTTTTAACAAGTTTGTTATAAATACTTATGAGTTGTGTTTTAAATAAAATTAAAATATGATAAAAGTATAACTTGTCTATGTTGTAATTTCTAAGCTGCTTTTTGTTAAACAGCTATTTTTATAGCCAGACTCCTTTCTAAAAACATTTAGCATTGTACAGTTAATGCAATAAGTTTTTTGACTCTAAATATTTATTAAATTTATTTATAGTTAAAAGTTATTTATATTGCTGTGTGAATTTTTTTATAGTTATATAAAAAAGTTCACACAGCAAAATCTTGGAAATCGTTTTTGCAATTAAGAAAAAAATTAAACGGTTTTTGAAAATGTTATTTCACAAAAAGTCCAATTAGTGAAAAAAACGGTTTTTCCCCGATTGTGAGGCACAACCGCACCCTCACAAAAATCGTTGGGGGTACACCTTTTACGGTACATTTTCTTTACAATTTTCACAGCTCAAATTATTTGATAATTTTGTTGCATGTTTGCATAATTTGCAGGCATTCTTTGTATTTACATTTTGAGTTCTGCTCCAGAAGAGAGTTCTGCCCGAGAAGAGAGTTTTTACAAAGAATTCAGTTTCATAGCTTGCTTATTAGATTATGCTGATATCAAAAATGGTTTTCACTTGATGAAATAATGCTGATAACACATGTCTTAAACACTAAAATCAAATATTGCTTAATTCTCAAAATAAAGGTCTGGAAAAATATGATGTAAATATAAAATTTTTATCAAAATAAATATTATTATGCACAATTTCTCAGAAACGTAACAACCACACTTTTTGACATATGCAAAATGAAAGAAACTGATTTACTAACGCGTGGTATGTTTTTTGCTATATTAGATAACATTTTTCCAAGGAAAATGTTAAAAAAACGGTAGTGCATCCTTATGCGGTTAAGCCCCCACTTTCCCTATATATTATACATTAAGACAACTGAGTATTTTCAAAAAATAATTTTTTTAGTTTGCAAAAATCATATTTTGAGCGATAGTGACTATTTTATCAATGTTACAAGTCATTTAAAGAATTAAAATATTTTTATAAAATACACTCAAAATCCGGTCCCCCTCCCCCTCCCTAAAAAAAAGAGAGGCGGGGGGGAAAAGGTTTTTTTTTTTTGGACTTACCCAAAAAATATCCTATAAAGGCCCTGTGGAGATGGTGTTTTTGTTACAGATAGTTGGCTGGACATGCTTAGTGCTAAACACTCGTGTCACACGATAGAGCCGAAAATATTTATCCTCGAAAATATCACCGAAATATTTCACAACCGAAAATTTTAGAACCGAAAAGTATACTTTTATTGCAGGATCAAATTACAAAATCCTTTCTTGCGCCGAAAGTTTTTAAACCGAATTTTACAACCAAAAAAATTTGGATCGAATTACAAAATCCTTTCTTTTTTTAATCTATTTTTTTTTTTTTTTTTTCAGTTAGTCGTTTTACAATAAAATAAACAATTAAAATTTCTTTAAAATATATATACATATATTTTATACTGCTGAGTTAGGTGAGCATGATGATGTCATACTCATCTAACGTCAAATAGCCTGCTGCTGGGGGCTTCAGTACATACATCGACTGACAAGTAGCCTGACTCGCAGTGGAGTGCTGCTACATCGACTGAGGGTTTGGTATGGGTCAGCAGCCTTTTCATTCATTATTCTTCGTTTTCCCTCATCTTTTTCTTAAAACGCTCACTTAATTTTCATTAATTAAGTGTAACTTTCGGTTGTAAACCATTTTAATGAAATTCGGTTCTAAAATCATTAATGACTGTCGATCGAAAATTCGATTGAAATTTTTTTGGTTCTAAAATCATTAATGACTTTCGATCAAAAATTCGATTGAAATTTTTTCGGTTCTAATTTTTTTCGTAAATGTTTTCGGTTGTGTAATAAATTTCTCATATTCGGTTCTAAATTGAAATTAGAGATTCGGTTGAATCATAGCACGCCCAAAACACTAAGTTGTTTATTAATTGTTAACAACTTTGGATATTATCTTGATGGTTATGGTGTTGTACAGGTTGTAGCACTTGTGGTAGACCTTTTTGCAAAAAGTAGTTAGATTCAAACTCTGAAAGCTCTACTTTTATTTTTTTCAAAACTCCATTTCTTGCAACATAGAAGACTTTTCCGTTGTTAACATCACAACCCCTACCCATGCTATCCTGATGTTTAATGTTTGCATTTAGTTTATCTCTTCTTTCTCGCTGTCTCTTCTGGATTGCACGCTGAACACTAGTTTTATCAGGGTTAACGTAAACGTCTTTGATTATTGCTTGTCTCTTAGTTTGCGTGAATTGGCTAGTGCTAAATTGACATATTGGATCATTTTTGTTGTCTTTCTTTCTGTCCCAGAATTTAATCTAAATGATTTTGGCGTTGTTTCATCATTTACTTGTAGTACAGATAAGATTTCTCTTACTAACTGATCATCTTTATCCTTAACATCAATATCAGATCCCTGATATTGTATTAGATCCCTGAGATGTTGCTTAGTACAAATTTTTTTCACTGAATAACGATGCAAATGTGGATTGTGATTGTTTATTTGAAGGGCTAGAATTGGTTGTTGAAGTGTTTAACTTTTTTTTTTTTTTTTAGTTTATTTATATACAGCATCGGACAAAACAAGAGCAACCAAATAATGCTTATTTAGTTTCTTTATATGAAAGTGCTGCATTTTTTCAATTTAGAGAAATAACTATGTAACTGATTAGAGACAACGTTCTTCAAGTTTTATTCATCACAAAGTTCATTATTTGTACACGAAAATTAATAAATTAATTAAAAGTATAAAAAAAAGTTGATTTCCTTCTGAACAAAACAAGTGCAACTCCACAAAATGTTGACCAAGCTGTATTTCGCTATCAATATTTCGTGGCGAATCCTTTGTTGTTGATCACAGCCTTGCATCTTCGAGGCATAGATTCAATCAGGTGATCAATGAAATTTGTGGAATCGCTGCCCAGGGCTTTTGAATTTGTTCAAACAGTTGATCCTTATTACGAACACCTTCACAATTAATTCTGCGATTGACGATCTCCTACAGGTTCTCGATAGGGTTGAGATTCGGAGATTGAGGCGGCCAATCCATCACCGATAGATGTTTTGCAGTGTGTTTTGGATCGTTGTCTTGCTGAAAAACCTATTTTGTTGGCATATTCTATTCAGCATGAGGTAACATAACACCTTTCAGGATATTTTTATACATAAATTGGTTCATTATTCCATCAAATCGATGTATTGGATCTACACCGTTAACAGAAAAATACCCTCAGACCGTTACATTGCCTCCAAGATGCTTCACGGTCTTATGGCAGTAATGTAAATTGAGCGTTTTCCGGCCGGTCGACGTACACGGCAAATGTCATCGCTCCTAATGATGTTGAACTTCGATTCATCACTAAACAGGAGAGTTTGCCATTTCTGCACATTTCAGTCAATATGAGATGTAGCAACAGGAGTTTTTTCTTCTGGTTCTTTAGTGAAATCAGCGGTTCTCGACGCCCTGTTGCAGGGCGTCGAGAAAACAATCCAGCTTTAACAGCACGTCGTCTGGTTGTTCGGTCCGATACAGGCAGCTCTAATTGTTTTTGTATCTCGAATGATGATATTCAGGGATCCTTCTTGACGGATCTGACGATCATAGAATCCTCTCTAGAAGTGGTGGAACGCGGTCTTCCACCTTTGTTATCTGCTGCCAACTTCCCCGTAGAACGATATTTGGAACATAGTCTTGATACGGTCCATTTTTTCACACAATACTTATCACAAATACTTTTTTGTGACATTCCACTAACGTAATCGCCAATAATTTTCATTCTTAGTTCCAATCAAAGACTATCGGAAGCCATCTTTGCACTTGAAGTCATAAAAATAATAAAAATAAAAAATCAAGCTTCTCAAGGCTTGCTGTGTTACATTTACCTTGTGATGATACAATAATGCTCTGAGGAACACAACGTCTTAGTTGGATGCGGACTGTATTGATGTAATAAAACATTGTATTTCATTTTTTGTACTGATGTTCTTCGATAAAACACTTTGATAAAACTCACTTCGATAAACTGTCTTGATAATACTGACTGATTGACTTCCATATACTGACTGACTTTCATGTCCGTTTACATCTTATATAGTAAAATGAACCTGTGTGAATCTGTTCTGAAAGATTTTAGATGCTTCTTTTCGATGCTTCTGGATGCGTCTGGATGCTTCTGAAGTAGTATAGTTCGTTTCAGTTTTTAAGACATGTAAAATTAGGAACACTTTTTAGCATTGTTCGATGTTAGTTGCAAATGTTTTGTCCAATACTGTATATATATACAAATATGTATATATGTATATATATATATATATATATATATATATATATATATATATATATATATATATATATATATATATATATATATAAAATATGTTTTCAAAAACAGATGTTTAACTGCGTCGGTATAGGTAACTTTAAAATTTATGAACTTGTTTTTTAAAGAATAAAATGCAATAGGACTTAGTTTACGTTATTACAAAATAGCAAGATAAAAATAATAATTTTCATTTTTTGACCTTAAGGTAGGTTTTTTGAAAGTTTGGGTAATGTAAGAGAGGGATACATGCGCAAGGCCCAGGTAGTAGACAAAACCGTTTTTTTCAAGTGTTTTTTTAAACTTTTTTATTTTTTATAATTTTTTTTTTTTTTTTTTCTAATTTTCATTAAATATAAAATAAACTTAAACATAAATTAAACTAAAATACAAGAATATAGTTAATAAACAAAAAAGAAATTAATAAATTAATATTAGGTAAAAACCAACTCTAAGCGTCGTTCCCCTAAAACAGAAAAAATATTCAAAACTCTTTCTACATCAGGAATTATTTCTTGATGAATAAACACCAGAGCTAACGAATTAAATCTTGACTCTGTCATGCGGCTTTGCATATAAGTTTTCAGTCTGCGTATAACAGAAATGCTCCTCTCGCATTCACATGTAGTAATTAGAATTGTTCCCATTATTAAAAAACCTTCCCTAATGTTTGGGAAACACTTCATATCAATAGATTTTAAAGTCTCTGTAATAGTGGATGGGATCACAGGTTGATTGTTCCAAAATGTTTTCCACAAATCTAATTCAGCATGAATTGATGTTGGATGAGGCATTTCCGATATATAAAAATGTAAAAATTCCATAAAATCTAACTTCCAAAAACGTTTTTCCTTATTTTTTTTTACAACAGTTGCAGGAATACCAGATAAATTTTTGTAAACAACCATCTCACCTTCATCAAATCTTTCTTCTAATTGCTTAATTAAATGATCTAGAAGAGGAGATGTGATGGAATATTTGAAATAATCTGAAACTGTGTCAGAGGGATAATTATCTCTATAAATTTGTCTGCAACAGAGCCTTGGTTTAATTTCTGAAACATCAAGAGTCTTAGCTAGATCAAGAGCAACTAAGTACTATTCGTTATGATAGACATCAATATTTTTTTTTAAATCTAAAATTTGAGTTTTTAAAAAATTTATTTTATTACACTGTTGTGATATATCAAACGCTTTAGTTTGAAGAACAACACTGATGGCATAGAAATAGTTCATTATTTGTTTGGTTAAAACTAAAATTTTAATAAAAGAAAAATTAGTCATAAGATTTAAAAACATGAAGCTTTTCCGCTTTTGAAGAAGTATCAATATAATAACTCTTACCTTCATTGTTCTGCGCA
Organism: Hydra vulgaris; assembly: GCF_022113875.1. NCBI lineage: Eukaryota > Metazoa > Cnidaria > Hydrozoa > Anthoathecata > Hydridae > Hydra > Hydra vulgaris. The sequence continues at coordinate 3,832,804 of NC_061163.1, read as the reverse complement.
AGAGTTACCAGTGGTCATTGTTTTGCGCAAGACAAAGACCAGCGGTGCCAGATTTACATTCAATGAACCGTATAAAATCTTCACAAATAACATTATCACAGTCAATGTATCTTATAACTAGAGATAGCTGTTCAACATTAGAACAATCAGAGGCTCCATCACACAAGATAGAAAAATAACCTGACTTTTTAATTTTGTTAATTAGAACTTCTTCGATTGTTTTTCCACAGCATTCAATAAGTTCGTTTTGTGTGGTTTTAGATATATAGGTTGCATCTTTAGGAGCAGAACGAATATGGTGCTCAAGAACTTTATCACCTGCTTCAATGCAAAAATTTAAAAGCTCTACAAAGTTACCTATACCAATGTTGTTTTTACATGTTTCTCCAACCTTTAAATGATACTTACTGTCATTACAATGACCTTGAAAAGCAATATCGTTGCGGTAAGAAAAATAATTGTCTTTATAATTGGAATTAATTTATTTCGATTACTTATAATAAGTTTTTTTCTCAGATTATGGATGTCAACTTCAATCAGATTTTTTTTGGAATTAGATCTAGATTGCAGCATGTTAAGACAATGCATTGACATTTGATGAAGTCGACAATTATTATTGTGATCCATCTAAGCACGAATTGCATTACCCCATATTTTAAAAGGTTTTCGAATGAAGTTAAATATTGAGGTATTGTTTGGAATTCTGCTTTCCAACAGTGTACATGGAAGGCAGTATGCTCCATCTTTAATCTGTGAGTAGGCTAAACAGGAATATTCAAGTAGCCATTTATGTAAAAATGATCGTTTCTTTTTTTTCACCAGAAACAGGAAAAACAAAAGACGAGTAAGGAATAAATATTTTATTAACTAGATCTAATAATTTTGAATCATCTTTGCTAGCAGATAGTTGTCTACCGCGCCCATAGTAAGTAGAAACATCATAAAAAGGAAGGCTTGAAGACTGATCTGATGAACAAGGAATACAATTAAGTAAGATTGGATTAGGAGTAATATCAATATTTACATCTATAAAATAGATTTTTAGGAGGTTGACAAGATAAATTAAGAACCTAGTGGTAACAGAAGGATGCAATTAAACACTTGGCAAAACTGAACACAATCCTCTTTCAAATCACTTTTGACAAATTTCTTTTGCTTCTCTTTTCACAATAGGGACAAAAAGATTTTTTAACCACATATCTTTATCCTTGGAAATAGAGCGACAATTAGTGTTACACCATAAAATACTCAGAATTTATTTATTTGTTTTATAATTACCACGTGGGTATATATAAACACATTAAATAACTTTTTATATTTTTTAAGTCCTAAATCAGGATAAATAGACCGAATTTGTTTATTTAACACTGTAGATAATGCAATTAAACAAAGAAAAGAAGCAAATTTATTGTTTCTGCAATTGTTATTGGATTTTTTTTTGTAAGTTCAGCAATATTTATATCATTTAATTCTGTAAAAGAATCAAAAGACTCAAATGAAACACATGCCATGAAAACACTAGAAAGTGAAGAAAAAAACTTTTAGATTTCACTTGGTTTAAGACGATTGGGTATCTCGAATAAAATGTTGCTTTCTCAAACAACTCAACAGAAGTTAATAGTCGAAGAATTTCATTTGTTTTATCTGATGAATTTATTAATAAAGCAACAGAGTTGTAAAGGCAGTTACCATTTTCCATTGACCAGTAAAGGCATAACATATATGTACTAAATAAAACGAAAACAAACATATTGAACTAAACATTATTTGTCAAGAATTATAAACAAAATAAAACAAAAAAAAACGTGTTTAAACTCATACTTTAAAACAACATAGTCTTCATTTTCTTTTTGCATGGGAATAAAAGCTTCCCTTTCAGAATTTCTTAAAGAAAGAAGATCTTTGTTTACAACGGAACAGCAATGCTGAATCAAACAATCAACAATGAAAACCGTTGAAAAATATTTAATTTTTTTTTTTAAAGGCTAGATCCGCCCCTGCGCCATTAACTTATTTATTTAATATTGCTATAATGTATGTGTCGTATTTATTATTATCATCTTTATGTATTGTAATTACTTTTATTTGGTGTTACATTACTCTTATTATATGAATGTTTTTAATTATGTATAGGGGAAAGTGGGGTATTGGGAAACACCTAAGCGGGAATGCGAATTAAAAATTAAGCATATTTATGCTTATCAATTAGTTTAACTATCCAGTTGCAAACCCTTAAAAACAATTTTTATAAATCTTCTTATAAAATAAAAATTTATGTCAAAAATAAAACCAATGGTGTTCGGAATTACTCTACGTTCGTGGGTTAATTCCGAACACATCGGGGGGAAATCACAAACACTGTTGTGTAATAACGAATAAAATGCTGATTGTAATAACTAAGTCTAAAAATTATATGATGCAACAACAACAAAAAAAAGCTATAACAGAATGTTACTTAAGAAAGAAGTTGCATAAAATTATCAGAAAAAGTTAAAATCAAATTATAGTAAACAACATCCGCAGCTACATTATACTACTGCTCATCTGAAACTGAGCATGGGATCCCTTCTCAGCAGGTAAAAAGAAATTGCCAAATTTATTTTTTTACAATGCTGTTTTTACTATGTTCTAAGTTACCCCGCGTTCGCCATTACACCACTCTTTCTTAATATACTTATTATTGTTATTATTATTTTCATTTCTATCTATTATTACATTATAGTCATTAAATCAGGTGTTTACTTGAGATTAGTTTATTATTAATAAATGATTTCGTTACAACTTTTGTATTCAGAAATATATATTAATAAATAGATAAAAAATAAAAAATTTTCTTGTAGATCTGTTTATAGACTGTGTATACTAATTGTACAATGTCTGGAAGAAAGTGTGAGACTGGAACTGCAAAACAAAAATAGCCCTGGATAAAGAAGCTAGAAAAAAAGAAATGTAGCTTATTCATCTAAAATGGAAACTTTTTACAACTCCAGAACCAGAAAGATAAGGTGAATGTGAAATCAAAGAAGTTTAAAAATCAAGAATCAGTTGATCTTGAGCCGAAGCAGACGTTGACACTGAACAGGTACAAGAACCTGTAGTAGTAGACCTGCCAATTGTTTATGAAACTGATCTGGGTTTATGAAAAATAGTTTTACCAAACATGCATTTTCATTATATCAGTACCGGTGGCGTTGAATGTCAACATAAAGATGAACGGTTTTTGCAATTGAAACTCTCGGACAGTAGTATAAATCAAAACAGGTATTGCACTACTTTATTATTTACTCGATACCATAAATGAACTGGTCATAATTCTCAACGTACCTGGCTTAGCAACTTTTATTGTTTCAAGTTTAGGCTTTTACTATCGATATAAAATACAATTCCCTTTTTACACTAGGGTTTAATCATTTGAAAAATGGACAACGTGATGTTGAGCTACATAAAAACAGCAACGTTGTGTAATTGGTTGTGTAGATAAGTAACTGGAGAAATCAATCTTAAATGAATTTAAGTATAGGTTATCTTTTCTGCGGCGGACAGTGGATGTGGTAAATATTTTAACTGAGCGTGGTTTGCCACTTTGTGGACATAAATAAAAATTTGGTTCAGTACACAATAGTAACTGTATGGGCATACAAGAGCTATTAGCTCTTTACGATCCTTTTTTGGTTGTACATATTGATAAGCATGGCTACCCAGGTCGCGGTAAAACATCATACTTATGTTCTACTGTCTGTGATAAACTCATTAATTTGATGGGTCAAAAATTACTTTTTTTTATTGTTGATGAAATACAAAAAGCAAAGTACTATAGTACAAAATATATACTTGATTTAACACCTGACCTTTTCGCACGTCGATCAGTTGTCTATGATAGTTCGTTATGTAAACAAAGGTAAACCAATTGAGCGTTTTTTGATATTCATTAAGTTTAAAAGTCACACTGGAATTGGATTATCAAATGTATTACTGGAGTTCTTAGAGAAAAAAAGTAATGACATTGACGACTGTTGTAGTCAGACGCATGATAATGCGTCAAGTATGGTAAAATTCGAAAAGAGGCGCTTGGACTAGCAAAATGTCTTGGTGAATTGAAAACTAGTACTTTGACTGTCATTTGGTACACGACACTGCAAAGATTAAATAAAACAAATTTAGCTTTATTAGGTGCCAATTTAGATTTAAATAAAACTGTTGGTTTGTTGCATTCATTGTTGCATTGGCCCCAGGTACCCTTTATCCACTCCTATTATCCATATTAACAAAATATTTTAAAAATGTAATAAAGAAGAAAGAAAAAAAAAAGATTTTGCAAGCATGTTTCTATGGTGTGAACTATTTATATATGTTAGTTAATTAATTTTTAAAGTAATAAAAATTTATCATTAGATTTATCGTAAGATACTGTTAGGTCTTCAATAAACTTGTTTTGTATACTTACTTTTTTTTTTTAAATAAATTTATATCTTTTTTATTTCAATATTTTAGATCTAATTGATTTCAAAATTTGTTTCTTTTACTGATAAAGATAGAAGCTTATTAAAGTAAACAGCTGTTATATTCTTCGAAGAAATTATTGTCTTTGAATTTTTTTTTGTAACTGATTTCATATAAAGTTATCAAGAAAAAAAATATATCTTCTAAATCTGTTGTAATTTTAACCGTTTACCAAGATTTTATTCTTTTGGATTTTCTGAGACTAACGTAACATTAATCTTCCTCAATTGTTCCCTACTAAAGTTATCCAGAATTTCGTAAAATAAACGTTTGCGCAGACTTATTATTATGCTTTCTTTCACTGAGTTTAAATGATGAATTGTTATACCTTTTGGTTGCAAACTTATTTCTTCTAAGCTCTCCAAAAAATTACACATTCGAATGTGTTTATGTCTGAATTCAGATATGTGAATATCTCGCGAAGGGTGCGAAGGGTGTGTGGCGCAATACCGTGTATGAGTGTTAAATAGTTAGTTTCACTATAACAACAATCATAAACAAAAATCTTCAATATAATAAATTTTCATAAGATAATGATAAGAATAATGCACGGTAAGTTATTATTATTATGATTTTATTTTATTTTTTTTTTCAAAAAAAAAAACAACCAAAAACCACTTAGGGCGCGCGGGTAAAGAGGTTAATTAGGAGTGGGTGGGGATATTTTCCTAAAGTTATTAAACGCGTCCTCCCCCTCCTCCTCGCCTACACACACACTTTGTTTTAAGGGCTCGAGAGTAGAATATACGCCTGTAGACAAAAAAATATTATTTTAAAAACATCCTGAAGGGAAAAGTGGTCTAAAACGGACCCTTAAGGAGAGATGGACCCCTATCAAATCTGGACAATAATTATTACAAGTTTAATTGTAGCGGACCATAAACATTTAAGAAAACCATCTGAAAAGTTTTTTTTTTTTTTAATTGTTGGTAAAAAAGAATATTTAAAAGAACTGCTTTTAAAATTTTATTTAGCTAAATTTTTTGTTGTTTGACTATGATTTAAGTTATTGTCAATTTTTCTTTAGTCAGATCGTCAATTTTTAATGTAAATAATGAAGAGAAGATTGTGTATTATCTAAAAATCAGTTATAGTCAATTTTTGATTATTAATCAGGTTTTATGCAGAAATTAAATTAAGGTGCCCATTTTAGGCTACTTCGACAGAAAATGGGCTCCTAGCATTTCTTTGTTCAACGGTTGTT